>PVJA010012958.1:0-50695 GCA_004027025.1 Myocastor coypus
AAAAAAAATGCTTAATTACAATGCATGAAACGCAGAGCTAGATTGGTGAGATGAGCTTTAGGAGGCTTAGATTCAATAGCCTCCAACATTACAAGCTTCACTGGTGGCCCACTGCAATTGCAGAACATTTGACTGTGTATGTATCTGCTTCCTCTTAGTCCAAAGAGAAGTATATTCTTTTCCTTTTTTTTTCTTTCTAAGCAACATCAATAGGGAGGTGGGTCATGCCCACACACTGTACTCTGTAGAACGATTGTGAGGACAATATGTAATATGTCAACTTTCAAAAAAAAGAAAGGGGAAAAAAAAAAGTAATGTTGATCTAGAAGGGTAAATGTTTAATTGTTTGATCAATCTTATATACCTATATGTATTAATGTAAACTGATCTGATGATGAAAATATGTAATATAACCGTTGTTAAATTGAAACAATAAAAATATTAAATTTAAAAAAAAATTGACTCATTTAACCGGGTGCGGTGGCGCACGCTTGTAATCCCAGCACTCGGGAGGCTGAGGCAGGAGGATCAGTGTGAGTTCAAGACCAGCCTTGGCTACAAAAGTGAGCTCAAGGCCAGCCTGAACTGCATAGCAAGACCCTGTCTCAAAAAAAAAAAAAAAAAAAAAAAAAGACTTATTTATAAAACTTGTAAAAATATGACACTAAGTTTTATTGAAAATATCCCTGTTATTTTCTTGACGTTGGTAAAGGAGTGGCAAACAGTAACATGATTTTTGAGAAAAGATTTTCTTAAGCCAGCTCATAAGTTTGGGCAAAAGAGACAGTGTGTTTCCCTTTGTCACTTATTTCCTGAATAGTGGTACAAACAATTGTGACACTTATATGAATAAAGGTTTTCAAGTGTCATTCATGAAAATTGGGAATGGGCATATTTTAGCTGGCAAATTATTTTTGAAAAGAATAAACAAGAATTATAAGCTGTTAAATGTAATTTAACAAATTGTTTCTGTGTACTGTTGTCATTAGAATTTAAAACTTTGAAAAGTTAGGAAATGTGGAATTTCAAAAGCCAGGAATTCTTAATGCTTTTTAATGAAAACGATAGATTAAAAAAAAAAGTTTTTGAGATAGTACATGTCACATTGTTTTACACAGGTGCATTCTTGTGAACTAAATCTCATATTTTGCTCATCAAAGGTGATGTTTTAATATATGTACACATTATATAATGAATAAATAAAAATGCTGACCATTAAAAAAAATCATTGTGACTGTCCTACTATCCTTTTTTGAATCTGTTTCATTGCAACTTTATCTTTTTTCATTAAAATGAATAAAAGATTAAAAAAATAAAAAATAATTAATGGCCGTCAAGACATCCATTGATTGGGACAGTCATTAGTAAGGGGGAATATCAGTACCAGTAGCAAGCATTGATTATCTTCTGCTGGTTACCTTCAGCTGCCATTTGCAAGGACCCTCAGAGATAAGAGTGACAATTTTATGAAACCAATTCTTTTGTCCTCTGTGATAGCGTTGATAAGAGCCACATACAAGGATCATGGTGGAACAAAAGAGTGTGTATCAAAACTTGGATAAGTCAGTGCCTTTAAGAAAGGTGACATGAAATCTGGTCTGGAAAGAGTAAAAATGTGCTAGATGGAGACTGTCCAGGCCACAGGACACAAGGAAACAGACACAGAAATAAGATTAGAATAATAGGTGCTGAAATCCGCAACTGTAGGGTAGTATAGAGAGCAATAGGTAGTAGGTTGTAGGGTGCCTTGTCTGCCTTGGTTGTAGATTTTGGATAGTCTTAATGATGAAGGTAATGGGATTATACAATTTGCATTTTAAAGAGGCCAGTGGGGGAAGGAATATGATCTCCAAAAGGTGGAGTTTACTACCACAGAGAGTAAAGAGTGAGATCAGCAAGGCGGGTGTAGACCGAGAGAAGAGGAAAGGCTAAATTTTAGGACAACAGTGACTAAACAGTGACCTGAGATCTCTGAGGCTGGCAGCAGATGAGAAAAGCAACATGTCACGAAAGCCAAAAGAGGAGATCCTTTTCAGGAAGGAAGGGGTAACAGGCCAAGTGTGATAAAAATTTTAAATGGGAGGATTGGATTTCATAGTCAAGATATCTTCAGTGGCCTTTGTAAGAATGTTGGTGGGTTGATGGTGGCAAAACCTACATGAAAGAAGAGACACAAGCAGCCTGTGGCAGGCAAAACCAGGCAAGTTCTCATTTGTTTCTGGCTTTGTTATTGTTGCTTTTTGTTTTGTTGTATTTTTAGGAACTGTAGTGATTTGACTTTGTGCTCTGCAGAGGAGGAAGCACACACAGGAGGCTTTTAAGCCTAGGGCACTGAGGTTTGGCGTAACATTGCTTTAGAGATGTGAAGTGAAAGGAAAGGAAAGGAAAGTTTAAAAAAAAAAACTATAGATGTAGGGATACTGGGACTGAAGTGTTTATGCTGATGGAGGGAAAAGGGGTGCAAAGTGAAGAAAACAGAGGTGGCCCTTGAGGGAAATACATTGCGGAGACAATGGAACAATCATAGATGACACCAGGGGTTCGGCAGCACTTGCAGGCACTGGTATATAGAGGCCTGACTCCACCTATAGCCTAGACAGGTCCAGCTTATGCAAAATAGCAGTGAGCTTAGAACTGGAGCCAGATGCCTCAGTAGAGAAAAAAGCCATGGCTTCCTGGCCCTAAATGCCAGTAACAGTGGTGAAAAGGGGATGGAAAAAGAGTCCTGTGAGGTTAGAGGAGCTAGGGCCCTTTGAGTGATGGCAGGAGGGCCATCTTGGGGAAGCAGGAGACTGAAGTAAGCAGCATGTCAGATACACAAGCTCATGGACACTTCTTTGCCTTCTAATGGGAAAGGCACTTTTCCTGCATTTGTCCTGCTCTTGCCCATAGTAGGGAGCCACTTTCAGAATGGTACTCAGTATCTACTGCATTTCTTCTGTTTCTTTGGAGTCTTGGCAATTCTAAGTCTGTTCACAGACTGCTGAGATTTTTAGCAAAGTTTTAGCAAAGTTTTTTGAGACAAGTTTGCTGAAGAAAATAGACAATCACAGTTTTGCTCTTTGATAAGATTATGCAGTTTTTCCATCTCCCTGAGGTACCAGAAAGAAGTGGCAGGCTTTGCCCTCAAATTCCTATCTCTGCCAAGTAACACTGAGGTAGCAACCAGCTTGGATAATACCCTGGGAAGTAGCTGTCAGCTCAAAAACTAAGCGAGAGAGGATTTGCATCATCCAAATGGGAGAGTGGGTACTTTTCCGACTCTGGAAGGGCAACATACAGAATCTAGCCATGTGTGACTCTGCTCCTCCTGCCTCATTGTGATTTTCTTACCTGGGAATGTACTGTTCTCATTTAGGCTGCTTTCATCTCAGGCTTCCTGCTTGAGTTGGCTGCTGAGCAGAAGGCAGCGAACATGACGTCTTCTTCAGTGGGGAAGCATTATTGGCATTCTGGGCAGACAGGTCTCCCTGGTGCGTGGGACTCCATCGCTGCAGTGTGGTTGGCACCCATGGCTTCCTGGCCCTAAATGCCAGTAGCCCTCTCAAGTTGTCGTGACAGCCAGAAAAGATACCACATATTTCCAAATGCTGCTGGTTATTTATGGACTGCTAAGGCCTGGTAGACTTGTTTACAGACTGCCAAGGAAGATGGAGACACATTTTTTCTGCATTCTCTCTCCATTTATTTTATTTAATAAGAATGACAGAAACAGGAAAAAGGAATCTTTATTAAAGAAAGATTGAAAATGAGTTAATAATTCAAGGCAAGGCCTTAGCAGAACAGAAGAAAAGAAACAAAATGGAATAGTAGTAAGGAAGGTGGAACAAATGTTTCTGTCACATTTTTCTCTGGTTTCTTGTGATTTTCTTAGAGGCTGGATCAGATTTCTTATAGAACACTCATGTATTATTGCATCTCGGGATATAAGTAACTGATTTGAGAGGCACCCTAAATAAAGTTCATCCTGTAGAACTAGGATGAATAGAGTTAGAATTTTGTAGTGGCTTAAATCCTATCTTTTAAAGAGGGCAATTTGTTACAAGGCAAGTCTGTTTTTACTTCAGCTGAGGGGTTTTCATTATTGATAAGCCCCTTGTTTTAAAATGTTGTTACTTCTTTGCCCAGGATTATGAACAAAATGATGTTTCCCCTTGATATGAATATCATTTAAAAAATGCCAGTGTACCTGCCTAGGGTTGAACATTTCCTCCCTGTAGCTTGCCATGATTGCTAAAAGTCGTCTGGTATGTCTGATAAGATCTGCACTAACACTGACCAACCATTCTTGCCATACTGAAGCTGATTTTCTACTTTATTTTTTCAGTTATTCATGGTGGACAATGGAGCAGATGACTGGAGAATAGCCATGACTTATGAGCGTATTTTCTTCATCTGCTTGGAAATACTGGTGTGTGCTATTCATCCCATACCTGGGAATTACACGTTCACATGGACAGCCCGGCTTGCCTTCTCCTATACCCCTTCCACTACCACTGCTGATGTGGACATTATTTTATCTATACCAATGTTCTTAAGACTCTACCTGATTGCCAGAGTCATGCTTTTACATAGCAAACTGTTCACTGATGCCTCCTCTAGAAGCATTGGAGCACTTAATAAGATAAACTTCAATACACGTTTTGTTATGAAGACTTTAATGACTATATGCCCAGGAACTGTGCTCTTGGTTTTTAGTATCTCATTATGGATAATTGCCGCATGGACTGTCCGAGCTTGTGAAAGGTAAGTTTGTTTCTTTTCCTGAGAACATAATTTGCCATACAGTGTCTTCAAAATGGAGAGAAAGAATACGTTACAGACGATGTGCCTTATTCCTGAAGGTTTTGGATTATCTCACAAGCCTCTTTTATTTATTTTATTTATTTTTATTTATGTATTTATTTATTTATTTATTTATTTATTTTATTTATTTTGTCTTTTTGAGACAGGGTCTCACTATGCAGTTCAGGCTGGCTTTGAGCTCACTTTTGTAGCCCAGGCTGGTCTCGAACTCGCACCGATCCTCCTGCCTCAGCCTCCCAAGTGGTGGGATTACAGGCGTGCGTCACCACACCCGGCATCACAAGCCTCTTTTAAATGTCTACAGCAAATCCTTCCTGAAGACTCTTGCCCAGATTCCTTCACCATTGTGTGTTTTTCAGTCCAATTCGATCCGTTTCAACAAAGGATTGGTTTTAAAGTTTGTGTTTATATTTGGAGACCAAGATTTGTCCTGGAGTCTTCTACAGGAAATGTCAGTGAAGGAATCATTTCTGTACCTGATTGGTCATAAGTACTGATTATTGTTGAGAGCAAAATCCTTTTGAAAGGTGGGATGCAAGAAATCTGAATTGTAAGGAATGTCATAAAGTTGTTTCTTGATATTAGTGTGCACTTATAATAGTATTCTCATTATGTCTTGGTAAGAAGCTTGGGTGTATGACTTCAGGAATTAGTAAAGAAGTGGTAGTTTGTGTTCATTTCATTGCCTAAAGAACTCAAGTCTCAAGCTAAAAAGACTGCCAGGTTTTAGAAGCTCCTCACTAAATCTGAATTCATTAGTTACATCACCAATAATGTTCACTTTGCCATTTAAAAAGCAAAAATAGATTTATAGGTGACCCCTGGAAATTTAGTAAGTGTTCAATCTTGTTTTAAAAATATTAGTGTTTCTTTTAATTTTTATTCTTTATTTTATTTATTTATGTGTTTAGCTTATGTATTTAGTATCGGATCTATAGAGTCTCACTGCACAGATCAGACTCATAGTGATCCTACTGTTTTCAGCCTCCCAAGTATCCTGGGATTACAGATACAGGCCACCATGCCCAGACTTCTGTTTCTTTTAGTATGTGAATAATAGCTTACCCATAGCCTCGAATTTTGTTATTTTCTTTCTTTATTGTTTTCTCTGCTTTTGCTCTATATAAAATAGAAAGCAACTTCAATTTTATCTTTTATGCTTTCTTTTGAGATTGTAATTCCTGAATACTATATACTATTTCAAATGTTTGATTTTAAAAAATTTATTACTTACAACAGTTAATACATTGCATAATATTGTCTTCATCATAGTTGTTCAGAGTACAAGATGTAGATATGACTTCTTGTCTAAACATCATTAGTATAGATCTTCTTTTCATTGCACAAAGAGAAAGTAGCTGTATGTTTAGTCCAGTAATTCTTTAATCTTTACTTGTTTTCGATAGAATTATGCTACTCTTTCATGGTTATACGCTGTTGGATTTTTCTGGAAATATGAATGATTTTTTTCACTGTATTTTTTCTTCATTTTTTTATTGTTGTTGTTGTTTCCCCAATGATTTCTTATTATTTCATCTCTAGCTTTAGTTTTCCTTAAATTTTGAGATGTTCCAGAAAACCTTATCATATTTAAGTATGAGTCTTTAGACAGCTGATCAGAAGCTTGGTTTCCTTACCCTGATCTTGCTAGCTCTCAATTTCCTGTGTGTGTAGTTTAGGTACTGGGTATTAAGCATAAGTTTCAGCACTTTAGTGTACTCTATGTATGTGTGACCCATGGCCAGTCTTTTCTCTTTCCCATAAAGCAGGAACTAGGTGGTAGTTTTCTGGCAGTTGACAAGCAGTTAAAAAAAAAAAAAAAAATAGTTCTCAACAGTTAATGTACAAGCCCTCTTATTTTCCTGGTTCCAGGGCCGCAGGGCTGCTCTTCTTATCAGTATTAAGTGCCCTGTATTTTGTCCACAGAACTGTTATGTTCCCACCAGATAATAAATCTCTAGACCTGTGCTAAGTCACCAAAGAAAATCAGAATGTACAGTAGAAGGCAGAATCTAGATGTCAGATTTCTTTGTAGGCTTTGAACCTCCTGTAAAGCGCTGACACTGTCCCTGCCCACGGGGGTGTTGGTGTTGATGGCCTCAGCCTGAGAAAGGGAAGGGGGATTGGAAGTTTGGTTCTTAATACTTAAGCTTTTGACAGTGTTGCTGAGCAGTTCTGCCCTTCACCTTTGAATCAGGTAAGTCAGTGAGAGAAAAAAAAAAAAAAAAAAAAAAAAAAAAGCAGCTTTCTGGCACTCTATCTTTTTCCATCTTGTCATGCATTTTGTTTTTATGGCTATGTATTTTTCCTAATTGTTTAAAACTTATTATTGTCATTTAAATGCAACTAGAGGGAAGAGGTGGATGCAGCATGTTTGCTGAGCCCCTTCAGCTTTTGGTGGGAAATTTTTCAGTGACTTGTTTTTTAATATCATGCATCTGAACCCTTTATAGAACTTGTCTACATAAATATGGCATTTGAGGGATTAAAGTTTTCTTTTAAAAGAAAAGTAACCTCCTTATGTTAATGCTGTGTTTCATTGCAATCTTGATGTTTACAGATATTTTCTGCAGCAGATATACCTATAAAGTTTAAAGAATAAATATAAAAAACTTTAGTTGACCTACCTAGTTAGTACTAAAGCTTAGCCCAAGTTAAAATGTATGCCTGACAGTACTAACAGCGGATGTAAAAGCAGTTTAGGAATATGTACATGGGGGGATGTCTCTAGTGTATCTGCTCCCCAGGGTCCAATTAAAATAGCCTTCGGGTTTTACCTATGCCATATGTTTGCTTTTAAAAAAGATTTAATCTTTGATGGCTTAACCTATTGTCACTAAATACAGAAAATCAAAGCACAAAGGATTCATGTTTTCTTAACATACTCAGATTATTGGGAAAGTATATTTCCTGTCTTCCTATAAAGAGGGAAAAAAGTGAAAAGTGTTCATTGCATAACATGCTAAGAGTCTGTCGTCCACAGGAACCTAAGGAGGCTAGTCAATGAATTTGTGGTGTGTGCGCAAGGGGCAGAGCCCAGAATCAGGACTGGGATTTGATGCTGAGTTGTATTTATGTTCTTGAAGAGTAGAATAATATCAGGACACCTATCTTACTTCTTGTATGGATTCTTCTTCTACAAACTAAATGTCTTGATAAGACTTCTTGGAAACATAACACTGTACAATTAGACAAATTCATATGAAAAAGAAGTCATTGTTTGGCACTGTGCTAGAATATTTTCCTCATTTGATTTTCATTAAACTTCTCATTATGTTGTTCAAAATCTCCAGACTGTAAATTTAAGATACAGAGATTTAGTTGAAAAACAAATGCTTTTCCACAAAGCTTCAGTTTTGAACACATCGCCAGCAGCAACTCAGACTTCCTTGCATGTTTATTTTCTGCGTGGGTCCCATGGCCTTCTTTCCTGTCTTCTCTCTGCTCTGTCTCCCCTTTTCCTTCTGTCCCTCCTCCTTTTCTGTCTGTCTTTTGTGAAGTTCACCAGACATAATATAATACTTAACTCTTTCACTTATAGGATGGATTCGATTGACACCCACCATGTGGCAACTTTATCCCATCTAAGTGTGCTTTCTGTAATAAAGGAAAAGTCATACCTGATAAAAATTCTCTTTAGTTCATCAGAGGAGTTCTCAGAATATTTTAAGCTTCAGAAGAAGCAAAAAGCTTTCTGGCGTGTTTTTTTTTTTTTTTTTTTTTTTCACAGAACTTTCCTGTCCTACCAAGCACAGAATTTCTAAAAGTTTCTTGAAAAATGTTCTGTACTAATGGAGAGGGAGAGGATATCTTACAGGAGGTAGTATTCTTCATGGTCACTCCCATACTCATATCCTGCACTTCTTACTTATTTTTTGTGGGTTTTATATATAATAGGTATATTTTTATGTTTGTATTTATATATGTGTATAATTTTAAAATACTTTATTTGCATTTGTGTATATGTGTGTGTTTGCGACAGAGAAAGGAGGGGGAGAGAGAGAGAGAGAATGAATGAATGAATGAATGAATGAATGAATGAATGAATGAATGAATGGGTGATAGGAGGAAACGGAGTACCAGGCCCCTAGCATTGTGTCTGTGACCTCTTGATTGTTAGCAGCAATCCTGGACCACGTGGTCAACACCCTGTCTGGTTCCGGTCTGGCCTATGTGGAGGTAGACTTCAAGCCAAGGAAGCATCTTCTTTTTTGAACCACTCTGTTATCTGTGGCTTTGTACTGCTAGAGGATCTTTTCAGGGAGCCTGCAGCAAGCAGGGCATTTATTCAGGATGTATTTTGAGAAACTTCAGGGATATTTATGTCTTCGAAGAAACCTGAACCCCAGAGTCAGAGGTGAATATGGAATTATCCGATCTTGACTTGCACCTTCAAGGTCTCTCTAGTCTAGTAAAAGGCCTTTTCAGTTATTTAACCCAAATGTCTTCCTGGAACCTGGTCCTCAGCAAGTTTTTATTGTTTGACAGGGGGCAGAACTGTACACTGTGGGCTAGTGTGGTGTTCCATAAAATGAAGTGCCTTGATTTGTTTTCTTTCTTTTTCACTCAGAAGGTTCTGAGAGGATTTGATATGTGAGCACACAACAAGAATTTCTAAGAGGAGAAAGTGGTATCTATTTTGACAGATCTTCTGGGATACACACTTGACATGTTATTACTGAAATTTCAGAGAGAAGGAATTCCAACTTTGCACAGTTAGGAACTATAAAAAATGTTTCTATGTTATATATACTATTTATTTATTTATTTTCATTTATTTGGTAGAGGGTCTCACTATGCAGCTCGGACTCCTAGCAATCCCCTGTCTTGAGCCTCCCCAGTGCTGGGATTACAGGTGTATGGCACTATACCCAGAATAGTTTGTCATCTCAGTGTGCCCCTATGGCTGGGCCCTCGTGGCCTGGGTATCGAAACCTGTCCCTTGTGCTTGTCAAAGCAGGTACTTAGTCCCCAGAGCTAGCCAGCTGTATGCTTTCTTTTAGCCACAAATTTTGTTATGTAGAGAGGCCAAATTGGTGTTAGAGAAGAAGTGAGGGGGAAGAGCTGAACTAGGAATTTCACTATCAGTGTTTTCAAAAAGAAAAGCAGATAGTCCAAATCCTTAATAAATTGGAGATGCCAGGCAATGTTTCTGTCACTGGAAAAAGATTTATTTAGTTAAGGCATTAGTTGTCAAATAAACTTACTGTCATTTCTCTCATCATTTCATGTAAATGGCTATTTAAATGTGCATTAATCAAGCAATTGTTGGGGGCCAGGGAGATAGCTCAGTGGCATAAGCACTGCACTTACCTGGCAAGCTGAAGCTCCTGAGTTCAATCCCTGGTACCTCAAAAAACAAACAAACAAATAAATAAAGATTAATAATAATAGCAATAATAAAATCAAGCATTTGTTGAAAGGAAAACGTTTTATAACTACCTTGAAAAGTTTGTTCTTTTTAAAGGTGCAATAAGTGAAAAAGCAAAAATACACTTATTTTGTAATAGATTTTAACTAATCTAAACTACAATATGGATGGATTAAAAAAAATCCATTATTAAAACCACTTAGGCCAAAGTTTATAGTTTTTTGACTTTTAGTATGAAATTTATATATGTTGCATTAAAATGTTCAAAGAACAAAAATTTGAAGAGAAAAATGTTTTGTTATATTCCATTGTTGTGTATCATTCCAGAATTGCTAGCATGCCCAAAAAACCTGATGTTTACTTTAGAAGTTATCAAAGATAATATGATAGAGACCTCACCTCTATTTTAGTTATATAGAATCTAGTCTTCAGGGTCTTTAAGAGTATTATTCATTTCTTCCATCCAGAAAACCTAGTTAGACTGTAGTTTGTATTTGTTCTTTTTGACTCAGTCGCTAATCTTTTATATTGTATTTTTTGTATTTTCAGTTGTTTTGAAGATAATTTTTTAAATTCAGCTCAGATATACATTGTTAGATGTACATTTAAAATGTTACAGTTAAATCATGCTTCATAATAAAAATATATACAACATAAGTTCCAAATAAAATACTTGCATTAAGCATGAGGAGTGGGTATGTCTTCTGACATTTTGTTGCTAGATATATTTTCATCCTCTTAGCACCAATTACAGAAGATATCTGATTTGGAGTCCTCCTTTCAGTGTCATATGGGCCCTGGATACAATTTTGGTTTGTATATACTGAGTTACAATTAATATATTTGCCCCAGAGAACTAATAAAATAAAACTAGAATGGTATTTATTGACATCTAGTAAATTGATTGCACATTGCAGTAAATACCTTTTTGTGACTTTGTATTAATTATTCCTTTAAAGTCATATATATTTATCCTATTTAGTCCACATTTTAAAATAAAACAACTTTAAGTTTCAAATTTGAAGTGCATACGTTATTCTAATTTTCACATTTCTTATCTCAAAAACACTTTTCTTTCTCTATGTCATAAGCCAGTTTTTCAGGGAAGAAGGGATAAAGGTATCTGAACATCTTTCTGGTTCTCTTCATGTTTTTATGCTTGATGTAGAATCAGTGTAGGAGAATGTGCAATGGGAAGTTACATGGTAGAAGACTGGCTCATTTTTTATGGCTTGCTCCTCGTGGTTGTATTTTGTGTTTTCAGGAAACTTAGAAGCCTACTCCCTTCCAAGGTAATCACTAGCGACACCTATTTCCTGCTGATTTACTTAAATTTGTAACATTTTACTTGTGATCAGGTTTCTTCATAGTTGTAAAAGTAACCATAATTTGATTTATTATAGTACTTGATTTATTATAGTATCCCGGTAGTTAAATTATTTCTCAGCACTTCAGGCTTCAGGTGTTGCTAAGTCAACTCTTAAGCATTTCATCAATGGATTTGTAGTTGGTGGTTGATGGCAATGTAAAACTTTGTACATTTACACTTCTAGGGTCTGATTCACATAGACAGATATAGAATATCCAAGCTCATAAATGAGTCACAACTTTAAAATGAGCCCTTTCAAGTTTTACTTGTGAAAGTTGACAATTTGAAAGCCTTCAGCATGCATCTGACTTACAAAGCACCAATGTGTACTACCATGTTTCCCAAATAAATTGGTCTGTAAGTCTTATGAAAAGAAAAGCCAGTCCTCTTTCAAGTTCAATTTTCTCATCATTCTTATGAAGGTGCGATGGGGTATTGGGTATATTACCTGGGAAAACAATAGAGAATTTCTTCAGAAAAGGGCTTTAAGGTCCTGGTTTGAAAAATCCCAGTTGATAATACCAGCAGTGATTATATTCAAGCATGAAAAGCTAAAAATGAGACAGTTTAGGTATCTAAACTAATTTTAATGGATTCCAGCCTTATATAGTCATGACAGTCTGCCCATCTTGACATCCATGTGGATGTCCAGATCTTATGAAATTTGATTCCCAAATATTTTCCTGTTTTGGAAATCTCTATTAATTGTCTGCCTAGATCAGTAATCAGTTTTGGACAGCATAGTCATTAGTGTAGCTTCAGAACCCCTGTGCCAGATATAAAGAAAGAATATAACATCTAAATGAAAATGTCCTACTAATTGAGTCATTCTATCTTTAACAGATTCATACATTTCTTGCACATAAATAGGGCTTGATTGGAGAAAACTCAAATGTTTTCTACTTATCCAGAAGATTTTCTGCATTCTATTTTAAATCTGTTCTTAAAATTTCATCAAAATAACAAATGAGTCAGAAAAAAAGTGTTTTTACATATAATGAAATGTACAGATTTTGGATATTTGATGAGTGGAAAAATCTGCCTCCTTTTGTAATGTTAAATGTAAAGTCTTAGTCCATGTTAGTAGACTTGTGTTTTTTAGAACTTGATAGGCAGTGGATCTACATTAGCACCTTTTCCCAAAATTAATATTAGCTATGAAGCAGCAAGCGAGGCATTAGGGGAGGATGACAAATATATGTTTCCATAATAACCTACTTCTTCCCACCAGGTTTCACCTCCCAATAAAATCAGACTGACCAAACTACGAAGTCGTCATTGAACTAATTCACTATCACACACTCATAATCCAATCATCTCCCAAATGCTTCACCTATAGGAGCCTCGAGATTTACCGGGACATCTAAACATAAGCCTGAGTATATGATTTCCAAATATTTTCTGTGGCTTATAACTTCAATACCATTCTATGTGTGTGTGTAGGGGGGGGGGTGTGGGTGTGGGTGTGTTTCATGGATTGAAGCCCTGCAGACTTGCCTTTCTCTAAATCAGTCTTGCCATGCCTTCTAAAACTAAATAGAAAGGCCAGCCAAATAGCTCAGTGGATTGAAGCACCTGCAAGCAGGCACAGGGGCTGGGTGTTTGATCCCCAGACCTGCCGTGCAGCCCTGCCCTTGGGACACACTGAGATGGCAGTTGAGACTAGCTGTGGTGGTGCATCCCTGTAATTCCAGCTCTTGGGAGGCTATGAACAGATAACTGTGACTCCAATCTAGTAGTGAGACTTAACACCCTGTAGACCCTTCCCTAAAAGATACAGGAAAAAAAAAAAATAAATAAAACAAAACAAAGAGTAAAAGATGCTGTATCTCCTGTAGATGAGACTCTGTGAAGAAACCTTTTCTCTGATTAAATTCTATCCTTTACCTCTTCTCCTGGTTGCCCTGATGTCTTTCCACTATTTGCTAGTAAGAAGAAAGAGAAGAGCAAAAGAGATTATTTTTGAACTCTACTTAAAAACCTTTCCAGGTCTTGCATTTCTTTGATGATCATAGTAGCTGTAAGGAATGAAGCCCAGAGAGATTTTGTCATTTTCTTACTTAGGGTGAAGAAGTTCCTGACTTACTTCCTTCTAAATATTTAAGATTCTTTCTTATTTTCTCCTCCAGTCAGACAAGTGACTTAGCCCTACTTATCCGTACTTTTCATGACCAAAAAGCAAACTTGTATACCGTTTCAGGGATATATCTAGACATGTGAAACACCTCCTGCCCCTTTGTGGAACTGTGTTAGATTTTACGACAGTCCACTGTCATGACTTTGGAAGAGTGATAGCCAGGGGATTGCTGTTTAACTGTTTTTATCATGCTTTATATCCCAGGGACAAGATATCACTGCACAACTCACAGGAGTGTATGGCATCCAACTTTGACATACAGTATCATTGATCCCACAGCTGCTCAGGAGGCAAAAGTTATCCGAATAATTGATGCCTTGTGTGTTTGCTTTCAGGGCTCTTCTTGTCAAATTCTCATCTAAAAACATTTTGTGTCATACAAAGTGTACTGTTTCAGTTTGATGAATTGTATTTAGTATTCTAACAAAATATAATACAATTTGAAGATGTTTCTACAGATTTTCAGTGTCAGATGTGGCAGCTTTAGAGCCTCTTTTGAAACCTCTTGTAAGAATCATGTTTATGAATTTGAAAAGCATGAGGTAATCTGTAACGTGTTCAGATCTAAACAGATTAACAGAACTTTTGTGTCAGTTATCATAGTGAAAAGTTATTCAGTGAATTTCTTGTTTAAAAAAATGGTTCTCGGTATTTTATGTAATTGAATATATTAATGATAATCAGTTCTGTTTTGAACAATAGTGTGAGCATACCAGAAATCTATGGAGACTTATCCTAGAAGCTTACTTGGTTTTATTTTGTTTCAGTCATGCACACAGAGAAGAGTTATAAATAGTACTACATCAGCAAAACCTTTAGAATTTCTAGTTTTGTTTTTTTTTATATGAAGGTAGAGGTTTTTTAATATCTACTAGTATTATTATTATGGTAGTTCTTATTTATGGTACTCAAACCCACAATTGCTTCTTCCTGTTTAATAAATTGTTTTTGTCTTGTTTTAAAAATTTATTATCATCATATGCATTTTGAGGTAGTGTTTTTTTTTTTTGTTTTTTGAGACAGGGTCTCACTATGTAGTTCAGGCTGGTCTTGAGCTCACTTTTGTAGCCTAGGCTGGTTTCAAACTCACATCAATCCTCCTGCCTCAGCCTCCTGAGTCCTGGGATTATAGGCGTGTGCCACCATGCGTGGCTAGGGTAGTGTGTTTTAATTGAACACATACATACAAAAATGTATCCATATACACGTATAATGTATACTAACCAAGTCTATGCACTTAATTTTTCTATCTCCATAAACATTTTTTCTAAATTTTCAATTAACAATTGTTCAACATATTTATGAAATTCCAAGTGATATTATATATATATATATATGTATGTGTATATATATATGTGTATATATATATATATATATATATATATAATACATACTGATCAAATCAAGGAAATGAACAGTTCCATCCTCTTGTTATTAGTTTGGAACTCTGGAGCTCCCTTCTAGTTATTTGTAAGATACCTAATAGGCTATATAGTATAGTTGCCTTATTCAAACTCTAGAATTTATTCTATGTTTTATGACTCATTATTCAATCTTCCTTTCTCTTCCTTACCTTTTAGCCTCTAGTAATCACTGGTTTTTCATGTTGCCAGTTTTTTTGCTTTCAAAGGAGAGTGAACATGTGATACTTGCTTTTTTTTTTTTTATACGTGACTCAGTTCAGTTAATGCAATGCCCTCCACATTAAAAAAAAAAGATATCTGCATGCTCACATTTATTGTTGTCCTGGTCACAGTACCTAAGGTATTGGAACCAAACCTATAGGCCTTTGAATGGATAAACAGATAAAGAAAATAAAGTTGATGTAACTAAAATACTAAAAAGAGTGACATGCTATGTTTTCTAATGGGCTCTAGGAAGTTCAGAGGTGTCTGGAGTAAGAAGCCATCCTGCCCTGCTTTCTATTCCTGTCTAGAGATTCTACATTTTTATATGTTGATAGCTTTTGTTCCTCCTCTCATGTACCATTCACCTATTGTATTCTGGATTTCTATTCTTTCAATCCTATTAAGCCTATTAGACTTATTTGTTTGTTTGTTTGTTTATACTATGGCTGGCTCAGCCTGCCCTGACAGTGGGGCTGGCTAAGCATGTGGTGCTGGGGATCAAACCATGGTCCCTGAGGTTTCCTAAACTTTCCTAAGCAGGTGCTTTAGACTACTGAGCCATCTTCCCAGCCCACTAGTTTTAATTTTGATGAGGTACTTGAGATAGATGTGTGATGGCTAATGGTTGGATAGTAAAAAGCATGAAGGTAGAATGGTTTTACATGGTGTATAAAAGTACTAGTAGAAATGGCGAGATAGATCAGTGGACTAAGTGCCTGCTTAGGCAAGCACAGGGACTTCGTTCTATTCCCAGCACCACATGCCACCCTGGCCCTCTTCCCAGACAAGCTAAGCTGGCTACTGAGCCCAGGCATGGTGGCATATGGCTGTAATCCCAGTGTAAGGGAGGCTGAAAGCAGGAGAATCATTATGTGTCTAAGCTGCATAGTGAGGCCCTGTACCAGATACATGCAAACATACACACATACATACATATATGAACTAGTAAGTCTTACCATAGTCAGTAGTTAGTATTATTATACATTTAAAAATATCATATGATCCTGGCTGTGTTTCTATTTTAAAGATGGTCTTTGAATGCCTGTTGTAACATGCACCTTGTTCAAATAAAATTACAAAAAGTCTTGCATCAGGCACTTCAATGTTAGAACAGAATCAGAGGCCATCTTGATCTTCCCAAAGCCCAGAGTCCATCAATATATTGGTGAGCTCAAACTGTACAAGTCATCTGGGAAGCTGATGTGCAGATCACCGGCTTCACCTTTATAAGCACTGTGGAGTGAATATTTGCACAAAAGCATATCCATCAAGGATAGCAATAGAAGGCAGATCATTAATACATAATAAGTACCTTAATGTGCTGAAATCCATTGTACACTTTTTATGAAGAGTAACACTAGCAAGAATAATATATGACAAATGTTAAGAAAAATCCTAATATCTTTGTCATAGTCTAGATACTAGTTCATTTGCAAGTAGTTTTATGACTTAGTTAGCACAGGTTAATGAGGAGCTCTATGTTAATTTAAAATTTCTGTGAAACAGTGACAAAAATAACACCTGCTGAATATTTGAAGACTGCAGTCACATTGGTCTCGGAAATCTAAAACCTCTCTGATGTGCTGGACTGCTGAGTGAAAGGCCTCTCCCAAACGTGACAGGCATAGCATAGCCCTGCTCCGAACCTTTCTCTGTGTTCAGTGGGGAGTATTTCCTTTTTCTCTGCAGCAACATGCAAACCTAGACAGTGTCTCAGGTTTCTGTACTGGGTGTTGCTTCGTGAGCTTTCAGCAACAGTACAGCTGCAGGCAGTGTTGGGATTTATGAAGGGTGGGCAGAGGGGCCTCATTCTCTGATGACTTCAGTGACAGTGTCCCAAATGAAGAGAAACATATGACAAGCACGAGTGCTCCTAGGGCGTGTTCCACCTTTCCTTTCATGAAACTGCCCATGTTCAAAGATTACTGCCCTTAGTCCCTCTGCTGTTCAGCTTAGATCCTGTTACACATTTCATCTCATGAGTGCTTCCCTGAAGTCTCCTTAATAGCAATAGGCAGCTGGGCCCAGCAGCACACACCAGTCAGACCAGCTATCACAGGACTTGAGGCAGAGAGATTGCAAGTCTGAGGCCAGCCTGGATGACTAGACAGGCCAGCTGTCAAAATAAAAGCATAAAAAGGACATGTAGCTCAGGGCGAAAGTGCTTGCCTAGCTTGTGTGAACCTCGGTACCCTGCCCCCCTCCCACAGACTCACAAAGAAAGAGACTAACCACTCCTGGCTTGTTCTAGGACCACCCATGAATGTGCTGCTCATTATGGTCTATAGAACTTCACAGAATGCCTGCCATGGCCATAGTGTGAGAGGAAAAACAAAACCAAAAATAACCATGTGTATTAAACACCTAGGTTTAACTTCCTCAAATATGAATAATTGTATGTAACCACATCCCCAAATGAAGTCCAAGTAGGCTACTTGGAAGATAAAATAAAAATTTTCTTTATAGTTCTTCATCCAATTTTACGTTTTATTAAGATTTCTATCAGGTGTCATCTTTGCTTTATATTGTGTTGCTTATGGATCAATTTTGTGGTAGAAACAAATAACAAGAATTGAGGACATGAAATTTTTCCAGAGTGCTGAGCTTGCTAAAGCAGGTATTGGCAAATGATAGCCCATGGGCCAAATCTGTACTGCAGCTTGTTCTGGTAAAGTTCACAAGCTAAGAACAGCTTTTACATTCTTAAATTTTTGGAGAGAAAAAGAATATGTGATGGAGACCACATGCATTCTGCAAAGCCTAAAATATTTATCACCTGTCTTGTATGAAATAAATTTGCCAACCCCTACTAGAATTAATGCAATTTTTGCCAGGTTTGTTTCAAGCACAGTTCTTTTAGTATCAGTTATAAGTAGTAGTCTAACTTTCTGTGGGGATCAGACACTGTGTTTCTGTTTCATCATAGCTTCAGTCCAGAGTTAAACCTCCCTTCCTAGATAACTAGTATAACCTTAGGACTAAATATAAACATGGTAACCAGTGATCAGACACTGACATTACTTTCAGCGATGATAGGTACAAATGTCATACTGGTAGGTAACCTAAGCTGTTCTGACTTGGACTGGATAGATCCCTGCATAATTCGCTTTTATGTAAGCTAGGTAAATCTACCAGCCCTGTCATTAAATAAAGATACTAATGCAGTAAGATATGAATGAATTGTTCTAATCTCTCGAGGAATGTAGTGTGCTTGGTTTTAACTTCCTTAACCTTGGGTGACAAAGTATAAATAACAAATTATTAAAATATCTACTGCAGAAGTTGTAGGGAGGCAGGTCTGGTGGACTAGGAACTGAAGCCTCCGAAGCCTAGTCTCTGAACATTGGCAGGATGCCTTTCCTTTACCAAGGTAAACATTGAAGTCATCTTTCAGGATCATTATCTGGAACATATAAACTGAGCTCCACGTGTGCAAAGTGGTGGCTCTGTGCCACCATTCTCTGGGTAAAGCATTTTTTATTGCTATTATTTAGTGAAATATAGTAATAACATGCGATGATTTAAAGGGCCAGCCAAATAGTTCAGCAGGCTACTAAAGTGCCAGCTTAAGCAGATGCAGCTGCCAGGGGTTTGATCCCCAGCATGCCATGTCAGCCTGGCCACAGAAGCACGATGAGACAGTGATTGAAACATCATGGTGGTGTGCTCCTGTAATCCCAGCATCTTGGGAGGCTGAACACAGGCAGATTACTAAAAGTCCGATCTACCTGTACTAAAATACGCGTGCGCGCGCACACACACACACACACACACACACACACACACAGAGTCCATGCTTGCCTTTGCCCTCTGGTCTCTCCCTGCAGAGCTGCTTCTGTGAAGCCTTCACATGGGAAAAATTGACCAAGGGATTAAAAACATCCCTGTTTGATTCTCTTGTAAGAATCTTTGTTAACAGCACTCGGGAGGCTGAGGCAGGTGGATTGGTGCAAGTTCAAGACCAGCCTGGGCTACAAAAGTGAGCTTAAGGCCAGCCTCAACTGTATAGTGAAACCCTGTCTCAAAAAGACAAAAAAAAAAAAAGAATCTTTGTTAAGATTTCCCATGAGATTTTCTTGCTATTTCCCTTAAGATTTATAGGCTTTCCACAAACATAATACTTATTCTTTAGAAGAAACTAAAGGAACAAACTAAGATTTGGCTATGATACAATATCTAAGACAGTATCCTGATTATAGTGCAATGTTTGTTTGTTTCAGATTTAATTCATTTTGTTTTTCTTGTGTAAAAACCCTTTATGTTGTAGCTCCTGCTATAGCTTGAGGCCACTGGACAGAGGTTCTGGTTTTCACAAAATCGTCAGTGAATTCCTAACAGGCACCAGGAAAGCACTTAGAGGACAGGTCTTATTGGATGTCTAGAACTTCCAAGTTATATTTGCCTGACAAGGATTACATGTTAGGTCAGACTATAGCTTCTTCCTCCTTCTTCATTCTCTTTGGTCTTTTAGACCAGCTGTAGCTGTGGCTCATTTTGGCTGAGTCTACTCTAGCCAGGAGGACTTTTGTTTCATAGAAACTTTCAGGCTAGGTAAGAGTAGCATTCCCTTTGTTTTGATGGACATGTTTTTCATAGACAGTTTGATATGTGGCTAAAAATTACAACTGCATTTCTGAATTGATATTTTGAATGCTGCAGAATTTTATACTTTTCCAATACAATCTTAAGGTGTTCTGAACTACCTTCCAATCTGTTTTGTATGTAGCCCTGGATATTATTGATGTAAGCATATTTTATTTTTCCTTTTATAGATTGTTTTTGTTAGAAAGGTAGAAGTCTTGAGGTATGGTTATTAGTAAACCACCATATTTTTTGGGAATTGTTTTCTTTTTTTAAAAAAAAACCTAATATCTGGGTATAGTGTTCAAACTAGATTAAATTAAAAGACAGTATCTATAATTTTACTATCTGGATTCAAATTACATTTCAATTTTTTTTCCTAAGTTTTGTGTTTTTTGTGTGTTGTCTTGTTTTGCTTATAGAAGTATAGCCTTTGAATTACTATTGTATTATAGTTTTTCACTCTTAGTAGTTACTGGTGTTCTAATAGAACAATTCTTCTAAATAAATGCTATTAAAAACATTACTAGACACAGAGGGAGAATGTGAGTCTCTTTCGTGCTGCTAAAGGGTAGCTCCAAGTCAATGGGATTATATTAGACTTTTCTTACTGCTATAAAACAGTGCATTTATGTTTATCCAAACTCCATATAGTGAAGCAGTGCTGTGGTACTAGGAAGTGGGGGCTTTGGGAGGTTATTAGGTCAAGTGGTGGAGGCCCTGAGTGGGATTAGTGCCCTTAGGGAAGATACTCTATTGAGTTTCCTTGCTCAGAGAAGGTGATCAGATTAGCAAGCAGCCCTTCTCAGAACCCAAATATGCCCCCAGCTTTATCCCTTCTCAGTCTCAAAAATAGGGAGAAATAAATGTCTGTTGCTTATAAATCATTGCTATGTTGTTATAGCAGCCCAAACAGACTAAGACACACAGTCTGGGGCAAAAATACAGACAAAAGTTACAGTTTCTGTGTGCAGGGATGTCTGGTGCCCTTCAGTAAATACATCCATGGCTGCCTGCTGTTTGCATTATGTCTGCTTTCTTTGAGCAACCATGGACAGATCATTGTGAGAGACACATAGATGTCTGGGCCACAACTGACTTAAATCCGAGAGCACATTCTGTTAATGTAGATTTTATTAGACAAATGATTAGCACTTTTATAATTATTTGAGTCCATACTTTTTGCTACTTTGTCCTGCAGTATGTTAGACAGATACTGTCTCAGAAGGTGAAAGTTATAAATCATGTTATGTAGCAAATAAAGTTAGAACCAGTAGTACCTATGTCTCTGGTACATGCATATGAGGTAGCAGAGAGCTGTCAATACGTGCCTCGCCAGTGGAGTGCCACCGGAAACAAAGGACAGCACTTCTCTACAGATTTGCATGAGGCATTCCCTAAGTGACTCTGGGCTTGGCTGATTGAGGGCAGGAATGGTGTCTCTAACTTTCCCTGTGCCCACCTCTTAGTGTAAAACCTGGAAAGAAGCCATTAGTCAATAAGTAACTGTTGTGTCAAGTTTAGTGGATAATTTTGGATATTTTACTAGTTTAAAGTCATTTTATATTCATAGTCTCCTATCTAATTATATTGGAATGTAGCTCTGTAGGTTACCAAGTTTCAAAGTTCTGAAGTTTCCTTCCAGAGGTGGTTTTGATATAGGGCAAAAAATGAAACTCCTGGTTTGAAAGGTGCCTGGGATGACTTTGTATACTCTAAAACTGAAGAATGAATTTGGGGAACAAACAGAAGTTATGGGAAGAATATATTTACTGTGGGAAAGAAAGCTCCTGTCTGAGAGAGGGACAGAAAGGTGGCCCCAAGTGGGTAGTCCTTAGGAAGCTGTCTCTACCAGAGACTTTTATAGTATAAAACCATGCTGGTCTAAAGTAGACAACATGGGAACTCACTTAGGTGGGCATGAGGTGTGATAAAACTATGGTCAACTAATGAAGTTATAAGCATCATTGCTCAGGGAAAAATTGATTAAGTCCAGGACCAAATGGGAAAGTTAGTCATGTAGGAAGCAGACATGAATATAGGATAGGACTTTGTCCAAAGCCAGCCAGTAGCAGTTGGATTAGTGACCCTTCCTGGCTTCCTCAAGGTGATGATCAATCCCAGATGCTGGTCTTTAGGGAGGTAAGCATTTGTTTAGTCTTTGGGTTTTAGGTCTGGCCCATAGTGGGAGCATCCATCTCTTTCACAGTTGTAAGGTAACCTGCCTTCTTTGTTATGTCCTTCAAAGGCCTAGCCCTGTCTGACTGCCTATAACATTTCTATCTCGCTTATCTGCCTGCAACAGCTTCTAGATTCTTTCTGTCTTGAGCAAAGCTTTGGTAACCACAAGCCCCAAGGGTAACAGAGGTGGGAGAATAAGCAGAGGAACTTTGAGGAAAAGAAGTATACTCCACAGCCTGAGAGCAGGCCACCATGCAGGTGGGAACTCAGAGCAGATCTCAACATGGATGATCCTTTTTGTATCACACACAGCTCATGATGTCAGGTCTAGGCCTTCCTGTCCAAAACGTGCTTTGAGTTCTTGTAAGAAATGCACATGAATGGCTTTGGGACTCAATTTGTAATTAAAGGTCACGGCTACTTGCCCTAGCCAGTTCTGCCTTACCTTAATCTTCTGTCTCATCTACCCATAAGATCACCCCACTAAGAAACACAAAACCGAATTATATGAACCTACATAAGACAGTATATAAAAAGCCATGTATCTGAGGGACTTAGGAAAAGTTTATTAAAGTTTGCTCCTTGGTGAGTTAGAGTTTCCCTAACTTATGTTAGGACTTATTTCTAAAGGTACCAACTTAGTTAGAGAAAAACAGAATTCTACAAACAGGTTGGGGCTGGCAAGGAAACAGCTAAAAATCCCTACCCATTATCTCATTATATAAGTCTTTGTATGTGCATATAGATACATGTAAGGTGTGACAAAAGCTACAGTAAATATTTAAATCAAAATAATTTATTACAGTAAAACACATTGACATTAATCCCTTTAAAAATAGTCTCCCTTAGCTCAAATATACTTACCCTTTCCTTCTTGCCACTATCTGGAAGAACTAGAAGTACTTTTTCATGAGTATGTTTAGTGACACTGTCCTGACTGCATTGATATCCTGAAGTGATTCTAAACATTTGTCTCTCATGGTCATTTTAACTTGGGGTAGCAGCAAAAACTGAAGAGAGTAAGGCAGGTAAAGACACACTTGGATGTTTTTATGAACCTGTTTTCTGTTGGGTAGTGCTTGGTTGCAACATTCACTATGTTTTTTTATCATATCTCCTAAAAAGAAACAAGGAAACTTCTTCCAGAGCTGCTGTACGAACTCATAAGAACAATAGGATAAGTGGGTGAGGGAAGGGAGGGTAAATATATTGAGGAACGTTAATATCAATTTCCATTTTACTGTAATATTTGTAAAATTTAAATGCTCATCACATGTTTTTCATCACACCTTGCACATCCACAACCACACACCCAAGCACTGGTGGCCTTACTTGTTAGGTATGTATGTATAAAACTAATGTAGAGCCTTTGCTCTCTAGGGATTTGTGGTACACTAAGACCAATTTATTAGATTGTATCATGAGAGGGAAAGAAGCGCTAACACCAAGAAATAAGGGCCTAGATCGTTAAATTGTAGTTTACAACTTCAGGACAAAAAGGATTGATTTGGGTCTTCATAATGAGTAGAACTTCAGAAGGCTGAAAAGTGAGGCCAGACGACCCAGACTGGAGGACCTGAATAGGGATGTGAGGGTGTACAGTGTGAGAGAATGCAGGAGCAAAGCAGCAGGGTTTGCCTTGCTCATGAAGGATTTAGGAAGGGATGTGGTAGGATGGGGGTGTTGTGTGTGAAAATTGGGAGCCCGCATTTTAGCCTGCAGATCCGTCTCCAAGCATGCCTTTGGTATTGCTATGTCACTGTATGATTTTTAGCATATTTTAATGGCATATATTTTTCTCAAATGCCTTTATCTGAAAAAGAAACTTACTATGAATCCACAATAAACCTGTGTTTATTCTAAGTAAATCGAGAAATTCAAGCCCTCATTAGATTCCTTTGTGACTGTTTCTTCTACAGTCCTGTGAGCTGAGCCTGTGGGTTACCACAAAGGGAGGTAAGCAAAAGTTAGAGTGTGACCCTGACCCCTCAGCGTATCTCTGAGCCTTTTTCTTACACAGAGCAGAAGGACCAAGCAGGACCAAATCTAAAGAAAGTAAGTTAGTACAGGACTAATGAGACAGCTCAGCAGACTAAGTTGGGTGCACAGAGTAGGCCACTAACACTGGGCATAGCAGTACATGCCTTGTAATCCCAACACTGAGGAGGCTGAAACAGAGGAGCACTATAA
Organism: Myocastor coypus; assembly: GCA_004027025.1. NCBI lineage: Eukaryota > Metazoa > Chordata > Mammalia > Rodentia > Myocastoridae > Myocastor > Myocastor coypus. The sequence continues at coordinate 24,264 of PVJA010012958.1, forward strand.
GTCCCAGCTGTGTAACAAGACCCTGTGCCAAATAAATACAGTAAGTTACTACAGACAGTCTTGAAGTTCTGTGCTACTGCAGTTCATCCCAATACATTGTAAAAATTTGCCCTGCATGCCATGCCTATGTCCTACATTTTCAAAAATGCTTAGAGATACTGAAGTGGTGCTAAAGCATTTTAGGTCTTTGAAAATAGAACTGTTGCTCAGACTTTCTAAGGAAAACACTGACAGCACTGAGAAGAGCAGCTGGGAGAAAGGCCAAGGGTGAGAGGCCAAGGAAGACACTTGAAACAGAAAAGGTAGCTGATCTGTTATCTCAGTCTTAGCTAGATGAGAAGATTTCTCAGTTTGGGGATGAGTCTTTCATCATACTCAGTGACCTTGACAAAGGTCAAGCAAAGGCTCCAAAGTCTAGTGTGTAATGCCTCACTTGTATAAGAAGCTTATTGTAGAAGCTATAGCACTGAACATGAGAGGAGAGAGCTGAAGAGAGGGAAATAATAGGATTACCGTTCCAGACATCAAGAAGACGAGGAAAGAGTAAAGGATGACATGATCTGGAGATACCCAAGTCCACCTTCAACTAGGGTTATGTAATAGAGAAAGTGGGGAAAATGTCTAAAGGCTCAAGTGAAGGGGATTCACAAGAGACGGCTTTTGTGTTCGTGAAATGGCGGATGCAGCTGTGTGTGGAAAGCAAACTTGTTGACAAATTGACAGTATTTCTAAATTCAATTTGTACAAGTTCTAACAGTTAGTGCTATCCAAGATCCTGGTGTGAAAAAGGGCTCATGTGTCTCATTTTTAAATATTACAGATTCAGCATAAATCCCAGAATATTGCCACTTCATATTCATATAACCATTACTAGGGGAATTCAGTTAGTAGCTAATATACTTTGTTTGCTGTGTGCATCCAAAGTGTCCTACATTCCTAATCCCAAGGGCCCTAAGCCAACAGTCTTAATAAGCATACATCTCTCTGTGAGAGTTACAAGATTTTTGAAGTTTAGGATTGGGAGGATTTTCAGCCTTATGAAGTTTAGGTTAGGAGCATTTGCTTAGTACAGCTACTAACTTGACTCCCAACACCCGCCCAGAGATCAATCATTCAGCCACACTCAAAGCCTCAGAGGATGCCCTGCCAGTTCCTGCAAAAGTCCATCCTAACCTTGGCCCAATTCATTCTATTTTATTTTATTTTATTTTTAATTTTTTTATGTTTTTATTTTTTTGCTTTTTGAGACAGGGTCTCACTATGCAGTTCAGGCTGGCCTTAAGCTCACTTTTGTAGCCCAGGCTGGTCTCGAACTCACATCGATCCTCCTGCCTCAGCCTCCCGAGTGCTGGGATTACAGGCGTGTGCCACCACGCCCGGCTTCATTCTATTTTAAAATACAATCAGATTCTTTCAGAGTAAGCACAGATAGCAGTGTTCCTTTACTAGCTGGCTAATCTGATGGTGTTTTGTTTCTGTTTCTTGCTTTCCTGTTCCCACTCTTTCCCTACCACCTTCAAGTTTTACCACAGTGACGAAGAATCCTGCTCACACTTGGTTAAGTATGTTAATGTATACTTGATACACATGTGGGTTTCTTCTATTCCATCATGTTTAGAATACTTCAAATGTTTTTTATTTTATTGATTGATTTATATTATAGGAAGGAGTCTACAGGGTGTTCAGGGTCTCACTATTAGATCAGCCTGACAGCCTGTTTATAGTCTCAAAAGAACTGGGATTACAGGTGTGTGCCCCACTCCCAGTCTCAACTGCCATCTCAGCAGGCCCCTGGGGGGTGAGGTCCACGCTGCAGGCCTAGGGATCAAAACCCCAGACCCCTGCGCCTATTTGGAGGTGTTTTAATCCACTGAGCTATTTGGCTGGCCAAATACTTTAAATATTTACAAAGACTGAACCCTGATTTCAGAAGGTATTGTGGACCTCTCTCCTTGATGCTTCTAAAATACTCATTTCTACCACACCTAAATACTGCTTTTCAGTCCTTATCTGGCATTATGTTGCTAGGACTAGTCCTATTAGCACCATCAGATCAAAAGCACCTAATGCCTTATCTGTTTTTCCTTCATACATTGCTTAATTATTAATCCATTTACTGCAGATTGAGGGCCTGCTTGATGCCAGACTCTACTGTGGTCCGGGAAAGAATAGTGATGGGTTGCTTACATTCAGCTCCTCCCTATGTGAGTCAGCACCATGTTCACTGAAACTCTGAAAACTTCCTGAAATGTGCTACCGAGTGGATATAAGGATGATAACTCTTTGCTGCCACATGAGGGAACATGACAGATGCTGCAACCCTCATTCACACCTCAAACCTCATGGGTTTTGAGGTTTTAGAGATGCATTTAGAAACAAATACCTGAGGGCTGGTAAGATAGCTCAGCGGACAAAGTACCTACTTTGACAAGTGCAGGGATCTGGTTTGATCCCAGGTCCCACATGCCATGCCTGCCCTGTCCCCAGGCCTGCTGAGCTGCTGACCAGGTCCACACGTGGAGGTGCATACCTGTAATCCCAGCACTGTGGAGGCTGATAACAAGAAGATCATCAACAGCTTGATCTGCCATAGTGAGAGCCTGTAGCAAATAAACAAATGAAAAAAAAAAAAAAAAGTACCCAGAAAATCCTGCTGTTGAGTACACTGCCCAGGGGAGATGAGCAGTGCAGATGTGGGGAAGCGGCCAGAACAGTGCGGAGGGAATTTCTTTCGTGTCTTTTCTCCCCAGGGGTCAGAGACCCATTCCATTCAGCTTTTCATCTCCTTGGTACTGGGTGCTTCCTCCTGGAGCTAGCCCAGCTGGCAGCACAGTTGATTTTCCTAAGAGGAAAATCTAGCATTAAAACATTTATTTGCTTAAAATGTTTGGAAAGATGCCTTGGAGTGCATGTGTGTGCCTCCCTGCAGTGATTGGGCTCTCTTTTTAGTGCCTCTGTCCCTCGTGTAACCTTGGAAAAACTGATGCATGTGTACCGCTATTTGACATGCCACAGTCCCTGAGCCCTGGCTGTTCCTTTCCACCCTGCTGCTTATGACAAATTCCGGGGGGGATTGTATTTTCCTTGGAACAATAGTCCCTATTAATACAGCCGAGAAAAGGGTCCCTTCCCTAGTTGGGTGCTTCAGTCCTCATTGTCCTAGCCGTCACAGGTGCTGTCTGTTACCTCCTTGGGGAAATTTTGCTTTGTCTCATAGAAAGAGGAAGTGACAGTGCTTCAAGAATGAGTCTTCTGTGTATTCACTCAGCCCAGGCAAAAACTTAAAAACCGGGGTTTTTCTCTCTAAATAATTGGAAAACAAGGATTTGTTTAGTCAAAGAAAACAAAACTTGAACTTAATTTGAAGAGGAAGAAAGTAGTTTCACCTTTTTAATCATGCTGGTGACATGAGTCTATATGATTATATGTGATCTTTTATCGCTCTTAGTGCTTTCACTTTGTATCTTAAATGAGAAATTCAGGCATGAGAAAAAAAGTAAAAGTAAAGCTGTTTCTTAGAGATTTCTAACTGTATAAATTTCTTTTGCTTTAACATTGGAAGTTTTTAAAAAATTTTGAGTTATAGTTTATTAAGTTAAGCAGGCCTTTTTGTTGCTATTAAAGTTTCACAAAATTGAGAAGATAAATACAGTTTTGAGGTGTTTACCTGGAGATACTGCCTGTTAATATCTTGAATATCATTATAGTTCTTGAAGGCGTTTCCTGTGAATTAAAGTTAAAATGTTTGTATGTGTGTGTGTGTGTCTCTGTGTGTGTGTGTGTGTGCGCGCAGGTGCGCGCTGCTTTTGTGTGTAAATGGATTTAGATTACTGATTTGTGAAATGAAGGGGTTCAGGTAAGCAGTTAATTTTGTGCCAGCTCATAGTTCTGTGCCTCTGTGGTGCTGTGATGATTCAAAAGCTGTGATCAGGTACTCTAGCAAGGTGCATTTAGAACAGTGTTCAATTCTTGGCGATCCATGTAATTATTTTGCATATTTGGGTCATGTGCAGCATAGTGCAGTATTATAACAGAGGACAACCACTTCTACAAGGGCTAGCCAGCTTTCTGTTGGTGTAATAAAATACCTGAGATGATCAGTGTCAAAGCAGAGAGGTTCATTTTGGCTCACAGTTGACAGTCCATGGTCAATTGAGCCTGTTTCTTTGGTCCCGTGAGGCAGTATATTACGGTAGGGAGTGAAGAGTAGCTCACACTGGTTAGCCTAGGCCAGATCAAAACAGGGACTGAGGAGAGGTGGGTCAGGTTCCCATTGGTCACTTCAGGCCCCCTCCCTACTGACCTCCCCCTAGGCCTCATCTCTCAAAGGTCATCCCACCAAGCTGAGAACTACTCCTTTACCTGGTGGGCTTTTGAGGAACATTTGATATGCAAAACATTGCAGTGTACACTCAGGGTTGCGTATATGTTTGTAGAAGCCACTCCCTGGAGAGAAATGATCTTGACTGTGTCTACTCCCTGGTAGTACTCCCTACCTCTTTACTGAACTACCCTCAAAAATAGGCACCATTATCTCATACATTCTTAACAAGGACAATATTTCCTCCGAGTTGGCAGATACTACTTCTTGGGGGATGCTATGAAGAAATTTTAGTATTTATGTACAAAAATCTAAAGAAAATATGAAATTAGAATTGTAATATCCTGTGACACTGAAATATTTAAGGTGACACTGAAAGCAAATGTCTAAAGAAACTTTACAGAGGAAAAGATATGTAAATCAGTTGAGAATTATAGATTATTCTAATGTTTCAGCTGAAAAGTCAAGAGGTTTATAGAGCTCAGCAGCCTGGGCTTTGGTTACCTGGGAAGTAAACAATGAGGCTGGTCCTCAGAGCCATGCTGAAATCACCTTAAAAGCTACCCTGGATTGTTAACCTGCTGGCTGGTTTTGTTAGATGACCTGGTGTGGTGTGCACATGTTTAGAAACTACAGTTTATTTGCCATATTCATAAGTTTTAGTTAAACATCATTGGAGGCTAAAAACAGAAGGGAGAAATATACCTGTGTTTCTAAGCATGCACTCATGTTGTACAGATATGTATCCTATAATGTATCCTATAATGCATATGTGAAATTCATTTGACTTATTTCTCTCATAGCCAGGGTGGATTTTAAAAAATTCAGATATTCTAAAAAGTATCCCTACTGTAAACTTAAGAGCCGTGCACACCCTTTTGGCCCATTATACAGCATAGGTGTCTTGGCTACTGATCTCTCCTTGGTGGGACAAATACCCAACATACAAAATGAAGGAAGGTAAGGTTTATTTAGCTCACAGTCACTAGAGCTTTCCGTCCATACTCAGCTGGCTGCAAGGCAGAGTGGCATGCAGCAGACAGCAGCAATTCATGGCAGCCTGAAAGAGAGCAAATAGGTGGCAGCAGCTCAGACAGCTAGCTAGCCCCTCTCCCCTCCTTATTTGTAGTGCTTAACACCTGCCCTAGGGTGCTCACACCCTTAATCCCAGCTTTGGATCTGGAACTCCAGAAGCCAACCCAGGACTGCATGAGGCTTTGGGAGCACCACTAGACACAAACCATCACAGTAGGGACAGACTCACTCCACCTGACAGATCATCACATCTCTTTGCTATCTTGTAGAAATCCATTCATTCTCAACACCTGAGGCACTCAATGTCCTTCAAGGTAGCAGCCCCTGGATTCTTTTTTTGTTTGTTTGTTTTTTGTCTTTTTGAGACAGGGTCTCGCTATGCAGTTGAAGCTGGTCCTGAGCTCACTTTTGTAGCCCAGGCTAGTCTCAAACTCGCATCAATCCTCCTGCCTCAGCCTCCCGAGTGCTGGGATTACAGGCGTGCGCCACCACGCCTGGCTAGCCCCTGGATTCTTATCCTTGACTGATTGGGATTGCTGCCTACAATCTTGTCACTGATAGTTAAATGCACTGGTGGAAGTTACTTGTGAGAATGGTGTGATGGTTTGGGGTCCTCCTGAACTTTTGGATTCTGTTCTCTTAGTGGAGGCCCAGAATGGGCACATCTGTTATCACTTAACCTCCCTGACTTACCTAAGTTTTCTATGCAAGGTGTTGCTCCACCTGCAACACCTTTTGCTGTGCCTGAGGATCAACTTCCCAGGTGTGGGAAACCAGACCTGTTGATGCACACCTCTAATCTCAGCACTCAGTAGGCTGAGTCAGGAGTATTATAAGTTCAAGTTTGGCCCAAGGAACTTAGTGACATTAGTAAGACCTTGTCTGAAACAATTTTTTAAAAGGCTTACAATGTAGTTCAAGGTAAAGGTCCTGCCATCAATCCCTAGAGAGAGAAACAGAAAAGGGGGGGCTGGATTAGGTGACAAATCATAGAACATACTGGATTTAAGTCTAATGAATATATTAATATAGTGCAAGAAATTTGTAGGAAGCCGGGTGTGGTGGCTCACGCCTGTAATCCCAGCACTTGGGAGGCTGAGGCAGGAGGATTGTCGTGAGTTCCAGACTAACCTGGGCTACAAAAGTGAGCTCAAAGCCAGCCTGAACTGCACAGTGAGACCCTTTCTCAAAAAGCAAAAAAAAAAAAAAAAAAAAAAAAATTGTAGAATATGAAAGAAAAAAAAATGGGAGATGAGGAAAATATTCTGAAATGGAATGGATTTAAAATTTTGGGACCTCTTAGCCTATCTTCAGAGCAGTACAAAAAAAAAAAAAGAGAGAGAGAGAGAGAATGATTTTAAATTTAAATAGCAGGCCTTGGAGACAGCTCAGGGGACTAAGCACCTGCTTCAGCAAGCTCAAGGACCAGGCCACACCAGCCCAGCTCCCCGGGTGTGCTGAGCCATGAGTGAGTCTGGGTGCAGTGGTGCATGCTAGTCATCCCAGGGCTGGGGAGGCTGAAACGAGGATCACTACGAGTCTGAGCTGCACAGTGAGACCCTGTAATAAATACATAAATGAAAAGAGAGAAAGAAAAATTCAATAGCAGTTTCAAGCCATGTGTAAGGAAAAGAACCTTGGCAGTTGGAGGTGTTCCACCTTGGAGTTAGTTGTCCAGGCAAGTAATGACATGGTCTTCTCCAAGGCATTTTAAAATTAATTCCCAGGCTGGTAGTATAGCTCAGCGGACCAAGCTCTTATTTAGGTAAGCTCAGGGACCAGGGTTTGATCCCTGGCACCACATGTGGTTCTGGCCCCACCTCTGGGCATGCTGAGCCAGCGATGGAGTCTGGGCATGGTGGTGCACACCTGTAATCCCAGCAGTAGGGAGGCAGAAAACAGGAGGATCACTACCTACAAGCCCAAGCTGCGTAATGAGACCCTGCACAAAAAACCACAAAAACCTTAAAACTGATTCCCTATCCACCTGGGATGAAGTTGAGATAATTTCACCTTGGAAATAAGCACAACTTGCTTAAGGGTTATGGCATGCTAGCACCCAGGTAAGCGTAATTATGTGTTGAATAGAAGGCGGGCAGCGAAGTACTTAGATCCCACCCTAGAGCAACGTCACAGCTTCAGATCCCAACAGCTGTAGGACCTTTGGGATTTACCTAAAGTTGTTTGCACTTCTGTTTACTCATCTGTAATTTGGCGGTAAAATCATAACTGCCAAAATTCAGTAAGTTAAATTTTTAACAGTACATTATAATGGGTTATTAAAATAGTCATACCATTTTTAACAAGTGAAAAATACGTTTAGCAGTACCTTTGAAATCATATGCATACTTTGCTATCTCATAGCCACAAGAAATAATCTAAATACATTTTGTGTGCTTTGAAGGCCCTTCATGCTTAGCAGTTCAGATATGTGTGAAGTATGTTAGAACTGTCCAAAGGACCCAAAGAAATGAAACCCGCCCCTCTGATCCTTTCGGCACCTCTGCCAGCCCGGGTCAGATGGTATGTTAGGGTTACATTCTGTAACCCACACGGGCTGCCTCTGAGGACACTGCTTTTCCAGAAGCTTTCTCAGGTGGCAGCTCTCTTCACCTGCACACCTTAGTTTCCCCTTCCCAGCAGGTGAGGCTGTGGGTGTCCTCCTTGTTCCTCATTTCTGCTTCCACACTTGTCATCCTCTCTCCCTATTCCTTAAAGATCCAGTCCCTTTTCAACATTTCCTTAGCTTTCATTCCTTGTTGCAATGCTCTGCTTTCTTCTAGCCCCTGGTCCCCCATCCAGCATTTACTGTCTTTCCATCACTGCTGGTTTGTCATCACGGCAGATGCTTTCATACTGAACACATGCAGACATCCACACAGCACAATGACTACTTGTCCTCCAATCTCCCTTGGACATGTGCCCCTCTGGTGCCGTTCTAGGCCAGGACATCACATGTGTACTGTGCATGGAGATCAACTAAGTGCTTATTAAGTGCAGTTTGGCTCCAGCACACCTCATATGGGGCTATGGCTCTGTATTTCTTACAGCCTCCCAGATAATACCAGTGTTGCTTGTTATAGGTGACATTTTCATCAGTGATATCACCATCAAAATCTCAAGCATCTTCATTTCTGCTATTACTGCTATTACTGTTTCTGCTATTACCCCTTGCTATTACTTTTCAAGCTGTCTGCCCCAATGGAAAACTTCATTCTGTGGATCTTCTCAGCTTAGGTTGCATGGTCCGTGATGCAACTTTACACCCACCGTATCCATCATACTTACCTAGTAATGAACCACAATGGGTCAGTCAGACTCTCTACCTGTTCTCATGTATGCAACCTCCAGATAACAGCTACAAGAAAAACAGAGCTGTGCTGACAGGACTCACTTTTAACTGTTAGCCGCTGCAAATCTTGTTGACTTCCCCTACAAATGTACGTCCTGAGTCCAGCCACTTCAGGTACTGCCTTGGCTGCCATTGCTGTGCATGTCACCACCATTTCTTATTCTTAGAGGAAAGAAAGTGGTTAAGAATTACTCCTTTGAAGGTCAGCGAGATTCCTCAGTAGAATCAGCACTTGCCGATAAGTGCGGGAGCCCTGAGTTCAATCCCCAGTTCAAAAAAGAATTACTGCTTTGACTTTTACCTGGATACTAGGTACTGTTATGGCCACAAGCCCACCAAACAGCCAGAGGTACTTAAAAGCATTAACAAGAAGGGCCAGGGAAATAGATCAGTGGTCTGAGTGCCTGCCAGCAAGTGCAACGACCGAGGCTCCATCCTCAGTACCACATGCCAAACAGGCCTGCACCAAGTCGGCCACTGAAACTAGGCCTGGTGGTGCAGGGCTATAATCCAAGCACCTGGGAGGCTGAGACAGGAGAATCAGTATGATCTGAGTTATGTAGCAAGAACCTGTACCAAATAATAAATAAAGGTTAAGAAATAATTATTTTGTAAAAAGTGTGAACAGGATTATATAGCTTTCCTAATTACAACTCTCTTGTGACTTCCCATTAACTGATCTGCCTCCTGACTCTCTCCACAGGATCCTCTCTTCATCCTTATCAAGACTGTCCAGGATCCAGGGTGGTTTACATTACCCTCTGCTACTAAGGTCTGTCCTTTCCATGTACAGACCCTTCCTCTCAACCCCCAGTTCTTTGGTCAGATTCCACCTCTTCAGTGAATAGGTTCTAAAACACTATTTAAATTACTTGGCCTCCTCTCCAGAGGCGTCAGTGCCTACTCCTTCATAAGCTGCACTGTTTCTGTAACAAATACTCATTGATTTCCAAGTGGAAGACATTATTCTAAGTGCTTTACAAATGTTAAGTCATTAACTTTGTAATGACCTTCTGGAATTGCTGCGTGATTATCCCTATTTTCTGAGGGAAAAAAGAAATCTGAAATTCCAAGAGGACAAATTACCAATGAAGACTGTGCAATCATTACATGATGCAGCCAGAATCTGAACTCAGGGGTCGGACCCCAAATCAGGATAGTAAGTCACTGTGCTATATAAATACTCCCTCCTGTGTGAGATATAAATATAGATGTTAGAGGTGCTGCCTAATATATCATGTGTGCTGCTATGATCCCTCACTCCCACCAGTACGCAAACTCCCCAGGGCAAGATTTGATTTCTTCCAACTGCTATCATATCCCCGGCACCTGCTCAGTGCTAGTAGATACTCCAAAACATTTATTTAATGAATGAATTCTGCCGATTTTTATTCTATTTTTGAAAGCACCATTCTGAATTTTTTAAAAAATTACATAAAATTGATATTTTTGTGTAAGATTGAGTACAATCTTTCTTGCTTAGATTATACATTTAAACAAATTTATTTAACGTATATTTAAAATCTGGTTCATCTTTAGACTTTCAGTTCAACTTGCAAATACACTCTTGATAAGCATAGTAAAATAAAAATAACTAGCTGTTTCTTATACTAATGATTGCTTAGCTGTTTGCAGAGTACACATTTAAGCATGCAGTATCATTTACAAATATAGCTAAATTCTTTTAATGTTTTAAGTTTTATTATAATTTATTTTAAGTTCTATTAATGTATTTATTTTCCTTTTTATGTATTCCAAGTGTGTGACAAGAAACACTTGCTGCACAAACAGGCCAAACTTCTCATTTTAATTACTCTTATCAAATCTAATAAATAAAACTGATTACAAATCAAGTTAATTTAAACATTCTATGGCACTGTTCTGCAAACTTAATCAGATTGTGTAACATATTATAGTTCAAAAATCACAGCCCTTGGGCTGGGATGATAGCTCAGTGGCATAAGCACCTACATGGCAAGCTCAAGGACCTGAGTTTGATCTCTGATACCACATACTATGCCAGCACTGAAACTGGGTGTCGTGACACAGACCTGTAATCCCAGTCCTGGGGAGGTTGAGTCAGGAGTATCATAATGAGCCTGAACTGTATAGAAAGATTCTGTACCAAATTAATCAATCATAGTACTGGTAGAAATAATAATTTCCAAACATACAAAGCAATGACTACACCAAGATTGACTCAGTGTATTATTCCTACTGTAGTTTAAACCTAGTTAGTATTCAGATATCTAATCAGGTTTGGAGATAGTTCAGCCCTCCTTGCTGCAGATATTCTTTGAGATTGGACACAATATAAAGACTTTGCCCATCTGGACAAGTGGTCTACCTCAGCCTCAGATACACATGCCAGGTCTTATCTTCTAGTTGATCTGAAAACATGGGCTTCTGTTTCATTCCAAAGTCTCTCCTTCATGTCTCTTCCTGATCTACTTCTTTTGCAATTAAATAATAATAATAATAATAATAATAATGAATAGTAATAATTTATACTTGATTGTTTCCTTGTCTCTGTGATTGAATTGTGTCCTTTTTTCACTAGTCTAGTCTACTGTACATTCATGAGTCTTGCTAACAGCATCTACATTTGTTGATCTGCATTCATGTTAATTCATTTGCATGTTTTTTGTTCTGTAGTATGGCAGATCAAATCCAGGACTATGGACATAGTGGGCAAGCACTCTACCCTAAAGCCACATGCCCAGCCTTGATATTCTCAGGTCTAACAGCTTTATTGTGATAAAATTTACATGCTGCATTTAAAGTGTACAATTCTATGTATTTTAGCATGTTCAGAGAAATGCAAATATGTGTGCAGCCGTCATTATAGTCACTGTAGAGTATTTTCATCCCCAGTGCAAGCCTAAACCCATTAGCTAACACTTATTAATGCTTATTCTTCTCAAGCCCTGATCATCACTAAACTAGTTTCTTATTCTTTAGGTCTTATTCAGGACCTACCATATAGGTATTTTTAAGGTTTATCTATGTTGTAACATGTATCGGTACTTCATTATTCTTTATGGCTGAGTAACATTTCATTGTGTGGATACACAATGTTTTGTTTATCGATTTGTCAGGACATTGGAGATGTTTCTGTCTTTTAGCTCTTATAAATATTGCTGCTATAAGCATTCATGCACAAGTTTTTGTCAGACCTGTGTTTTCAGTTCTTTTGGCTTCAAGTTCTTCGGAGTGGACTTACTATGTCATATGTTAATGCTAGATGTAGTCATTCAAGAAATTGCCAAACATATTTGCAAAGTGGCTACACTTTTTAAATTGCTGTGAATATTATAAGAGTGCTACAGCTTCTCAGCAACCTTGCTAACACTTATATCTAACTTTTTGTTTCTAACATTGTAGTTTGTGAGAATTGGTATCTCAGTGTTGTTTTTATTTGCATTTCCTTACAAGCCAGTGATGCTTGGTTTTCCATATGTTTGCTGGCTACTTCTATATAATTAGTGAAGTTGCTAGTTAGTCTTTGTCCATATTTTGATCAAGTTATTTTTTTACCATTGATGTGATTGGTAAATATTTTCTTTCATTCTGTGGATTGTGTTTTTCTTGCTAGTATCCTTTGAAAGTTTTTAATTTTAGTGAAGTTCAATTTATATATTTTTTGTTGTTTCTCATCCTTTTGGTGTTATATCAAAAAAAAGTGCTAATTCAATTTTGTGTAGATTAATCCCTATGTTTTCCGATTTCTATGTTTTTTTTTTAATTTTTAATTTTTTTTTTACTTTGAATAAGAAATAACAATGAGACAGTTTGAAAAAACATTAGTAGTACGTTCCCAATAATTGATACAATGCATATTGTTGTCCTCATAGTAGTTAATCAGAGCACAAGATGTAGACATGATAACTTTTCTAATCATTATTGGTACAAAAATTTCTTCTCATTCAACTAAGACAAAGTAATTGTATACATAGTCCAATATTCTATAATTACAATGGATTATTGGCAGAACTGGCAATGTCAGAAACTGTTGATTTAAGTTTTTAACAGTTCAGCATACTAATCTAGCTTTACCTTTTATGCCTTGTGGTTAAGCTTTTCTCCTGGGTGGTTAAGGGCAAGTTAAAGCAAGACCTTTCGCATCTCCCAAGGTAAGTCAGATCCCCTCAGGTTTTACTTTGAAACCATGTACAGTGCTTTGTAGAATTGTTGTCAGTGTCAGCCATATGGATGAGTCATGCCCATTGCTTGACCAGTTTGCTCTCTGTGAAAGCCTGCGAGAATGTTTCCTCTCTAGGTGACTCTCCTTAGGCACACTATGCATCATCTATCCATTTCCTCTGTGGCCCCATGATCTCCTTGAACAGAAAATTTGGGACACTGCTGAGTTACAGGATGTTACAGCACAGGTTCTTTTATGTACTGAGTCCTGACTGATCTTGAAGGGCTAGGGCCAAAATATTGGCTATCCTTGTAACCCTGCTTTTTCTCTACTGTTTGCCTTGTAAACTTACATTCTTAACCCTCCAGAAGAGAAGCTTTGTGATACTATTACTCTATAACATAGGTACTTGAGGTTCACATTGTTGTCTTTCTAAATTTCAAACGTCTCATACTTAACTTGGAATTGATATTTTCTGTCAATCACTGATATTCTAATAAGTCTCTATAGAATGTGATTAAAGCTGTTACACATTTTTACATAAAATTTAGAAATCAAAGCATAAGCAAAATCATAGCTGGTCAATCCTATGGCATTTTCCATAGTTTCCTACTCTCCCTTAATATCCTTTTTTGGTTTCTTGTAAACTAAACATTTATTTGAAAGACAATATAGCAGGAACTGAAATTACATTAGAAGCAGCACACATCTAAAATACCAGGACAGGCATTTCAAATATAGTTTTAGTGTTACACATTGCTATCCTCAGTGTGAAAAAACCTTTTGGTTTCTTAGGACTATTGTCTCATTCATCCTGTGTATATAAGTGCATAAGTTTGTTCCTACCATATTTCCTACCTTTTCTGCTTGCAGTCTCTTCATTGTTTAATCCTTAAGTTCTTGATTTCCATTCAGCTGCATTATGCCTTTCCATTTTTGAGGTACCAGGGATTGAACTCAGAACCTTGCACTTGCCAGGCAAGTACTTATTCTACTGAATTATCTCTTGGCCCTTGATCTTCTATTTAGGTCGTTTATTATGAATTAATTTTCACATCATTTATAAGTCCAAATTTATTTACTTATAAGTAGCTATTCTCTTATCTCAATACCATTTATCAAAGACCTCTTTTCCATTGAATGAATGCTTTTGGCACCCCTGTCAAGAGTTGGTTCATCGTGGATCTGTGAGCTTATTAGTGGACTCTGAGTTCTGTTCCATTCTTTTCTGTTCTTATGCTAGAATGGTACCACTTCATCTTGATTAATGTTGCTTTATGGTAAGTTTTGAAATAGAACATTATGAATCCACATCCTTGTTCCTTTTTTTGATTCAGGATCTCACTAAGTTCAGACTCATAGTGATCTTCCTATCTCAGCCTCTCCTGTTCTGAGATTACAGCATGTGGTAGCTGCCAAGGATTGAACTCAGGAAGGAGCACTTGCCAGCAGGCAGTTAGACTACTGACCTCTCCCTAACCCTAACTTTGTTCCTTTTGTTCTAGATTGTTTTGTCTATTGTGAACCTCTTGCAGTTCCATGTGAATTTTAGTATAGCATTGTTTGTTTGTATAGAAACACCTGAGCTTCTGATGGACATGATGTGGAATCTGTAGGTTACTTTGGGTAGTATTTATTAACACTGTGTAATCTTTGTTCATGAACATTGGGTGCTTCCCATATATTTGGATCATATTTGGCTCACTTATTCCCATCTCACCTCTCTTCCAAAAGCAAATTTGGTCTGGAACATTCCTGACCTCTACCTCATCTTGTTCTTAGTTTTTTTTTTTTTTTTTTTCTCACCAGATGTTTTAGGACTGTTACTATTCCTTCCTAGTCTACAACGAAATGTTTGATATATGAATTCCAACACCATGAAAAAGCAAAAAGGAAAGGGAAAGAAATTATAGCAAAAATCAGCTCATGTAAGAACAATCCAATATTCTCAGCTGGTGGATTAGAGGGGACTAGAGCCTAAGTGGCTATTTGGAAATTTTTTTTTTCTTCCAAATCTCCATCACACTTGTTCCACTCTTGCTTATTAAGGTCTGAATAATGTTAACATTGATCTCCAAGTTGATAGACCTATGCTTTCAAACTTTTACTCCAATGCATGCATGGTAAAGGAAACAAAAGAGCATTCCTCAGATGTCCTGATTTCTCTCAGAATATTTCCTTACAACTGTCAATGCATAGTCTTTTTAAGTTGAAGGAAGTGTTTTTTCTTAGAAAATCTGAGCATTGTTTTGGGATGCTTTTTAAAACATACATATATTTAGTACAGGGTTATAGAATCTCACTGCACAGATTGGACTCATAGGGAGTCCAATGACTCCAGTTGGACTCATATTTTCAGCCTCTCAAGCATTGGGATGACAGGGTGCCACCACACCCAGTCTCAGTCCCCTCTCAGTGTGCCCCAAGGGTGGGGCTGGCATAGCACACCTGGGATGGAACTCCAGTTCCTGTGTCTGCCTAAGCAGGCACTTTAATCCCACTAGCTATCTGGCCAGCCCTCTGGGATACTTGTTAATAAGATGAGGAATTAACTAAATGACCTGTAGACCTTTGGACAATACCTGTTTTATTATGTTCAGTGACACCTTTTGGCCTTGTTAGCATGGCATTGTAGCAAAGCCAACCTATCATATAGATACATGGATTAAATTAGCAGCATTAATTTAAAAATTCTGTTTGAGACTTATGTTTTATGTGCCTTGATTGCTTGTGAAATTGAAGTATGTCCTAATGAGCATTTAAAAGAGCAATATATTCACGAGAAAATGAAAAACAATTGATGTAGTACCTCAGGCTTATTTCTGTCTCAAGTTAAGAATAAGCCATCCTTGTTTCATTTCATTCCAGGTGTGCTTAGTTGTTATTATCTCTTCCTGTTTCTTTGCATGTTTTATATTTATCCAATGAAAGATGATAGGTCTTTAATCTGTATTTGCTCCCTGTACTACAAAGTAATTTTGTTTAACTGTGGTCTTTTTCATTTCATTCTCTTATTTTTATGAGTATTTTCATATTAAAATAATGAAAGTATGTGCTTTAATAACAGATATAAAGTATAATCCATCCTTTAAAGAGACAAGCACTAAGTAAATCTTTCCCGTCTTTAAAAGGGCAGTTCCAGTTATTTCAAACATACTTGCAAGGCATCGTTATAGTCAAGGAATAGTTGTCTCCAAAATAGAATTATGTTCCTTATACTTACAAATAGTAGTGTTGAGCACTTTAGAAAACATGTTTTAAGCATAGCATGAGTTAATTTTGTCTCTATAAAACTGACATACGAAAAAGTATTTTTAAAAAGATAGGTTAAATTTTTTATAAGATCATCTAAAATAGTTTTGCCCAGATATATTCAGTGTTACTACTGATGCCTTTTTGAAGTTAAAAGATACTGTTCTTGTTTATTCTTTTTTTTTTTTTTTACTTCTCAGGACTCTGGATGGAAATATGTGACAAATAATCAAAGGGTCTCAGTAAAGTCCTGAGGCGACCCACACTAGCATTGGCTTTCGGTCTTTAAGCATGTTGTGATGTTCTGTGTCGGTGCCGAAAGGAAGGAAGAGAAACCCGCTGAATTTAGCTCAGAGGACTCATTGAGATTCTTCTCTCTCCAAGTGAGCCCCGACCCACAGAAGGATATTACTTTTATTGAGTATTCAAGGACAGGCTAAGGAATTTGCATAACTGCTTTGGGGAATATAAACTAGAGATCACAATGTCTTTTACCGTTTACCTAACTTTAGGTTAATACAAATGCTAATTGGAAACATTCCAAGTAGGGGAGGAGACAACCAGTAACATCCCAAGCAAAGGGAGAGACAACAATCAAGGAGCCATTAGAATAAGTGGTTATCTGCCTCCTTGAATCCAGGTTTCAGGAATCCTCAAGTAACCCCCTACAGCTGTCCTTGGGCTTTATTGTTCTCTACTTAAGATGCTTGGTCCTTACCTCTACAAAGCATCTCCTTCTTCCCCAATCTCTGACTGCTCAGATGTTCTACTGCTGGTTGATTTGGGCTCTGTAAGGGCCCCAGACATTTGGTCTTGATGATACAGGTTTTCAGGTTGCCTCTCAGGTGTTTCATTTCCTATTTTTCCTCTTTAAGTCAAATGCTTACTCTTCCCTTTCTTGTTAAGGTAGCCACTGCATGTATGAAACACATTCTTTGAGACATATTTATCCTTGAAAGATTTATATTATTTTTGTGAATATATTCTTGAAAGATTTATATTATGTTTGTGAATACATACGTTTTTAACTTCCACTGATGGTTTTGTGCAGTTGCATTCAATTTTCTTCTCTTTCCCAACATCTGTCTTATGTTGGTGCTCACAAAATTAGTGTATGAACTCCAAGGCCATTATGTTCCACTGTAGGTGCCAACCACACTTATCTTTCCTCCCATAATAGGTCCTCAAGCCAGGCTGTACGGACCACCTTCAAACACTCCCTTCCCTCCACCTCCTTTCATTCTTCATTCCCACTCCTTGATAAGGCGTCCTCCACCTTCATAGTCCCTTCCTCAAAGTCACATTGCTTGGCCCTTATTACCAACCACTCTTACTCCACATCTCAATTAGTACTCAAGGTGGGCTACTTGGACATTTCTTAAAAACTCTAGCACTTGGTAGCTACATATTTTTCATAAGTCATGTTATTTTGAATGACTGTCTCTCGTAATAGACTGTAAGTTCTTTGTTGTAGGTACTGTATGTGGTTCATCATTCTTTTCCCTCTCCTTAACATAAATGCCCTTTACTCTATGGAGATGATACTATGTATAATATTGTATTGTAAGGGATCGAGAGTCGCGCTGCGAAGGAAGACCCCAAGAGACTGTCTCTCACGCAAAAGCAAGGGGATTTTATTATCCAAGCATGTGTGGGGCTCACTGAACTTGGAGGAACAGAGAGCCCCGAACCGTCGTACAGGTATAGTTTTAAAGGCTAAAACCACAAAAAGGAGGGTGCAAGTGAATGTACAGAAGCAGATGGCATTGGTTAGTTTTTTTTTCAACCTTTACAATGATTGGTGGACCAGGGAATGTGTCCTTTTAAGGGAACTAGGAAAGGTATTTGAAAAGGGTTTCCGCCTTTTCTCTTGCGGTTTCCATGACCTTTTGGAACTAGGAGGGCAAGGTTGAGTTTTGCAATGGAGCTGTGCCTTAAATCTTAACGGAATGGGAGGAAGGGTGAGTGGGCAGTAGGCCTTTCAGTATCTTTGAGATATCACAATATTTTAATTAATTGTGATGGAGGGGCATTGTTTTTTTTTTATTTAGTAGTCTTTACTAGAGTGGTTTTAGGATATAGCAAATAAGCAGAAACTAGAATTCCTACATACTTCCTCCAGCCTGTCCCCAACGCACAGGCTCCCTTACTGTCAATATCAAAGCTCAGAATAACATACTTGTTACAGGAATGTGACAATAATGACACACCATTAGTAGGCAAAATCCAAAATTTACATTGCAAATAACCACTAGTTGTCTACATTCTTTACATTTTGACAGTGTTATAATGGCATAAGCCTACCATTATAGTATCATACAGGGTAGTTTCCCTCCCCTAAATCCCTCTGTGATATCACTCTTCATCTTTCTGGCATATGTCTCTGGCATCTATTGATCTTTTAACTGTATAGTTTTAAATATTTTTTAGTATGAACTTTTAATTTCACAATTGGCATAAAACTATGACTGGAACAGCTTGTTATCGTGTTGCAAATCGTCTCTCCCTACTTATTGGTATATATTTGCATTACATGATATTTACATTTGTTTTTGTGTATTGTCAAACATATCTAGATAATTGTCCTCTTTCATCTTTTCTGCCCTCCATCTTTCTCGTTCCTGTATCCCAAAAGTACTTTACTTTTGTAATTTATTTATTAATTATTTATAATTGCTCTTTATATTTTATGAGAGCCCAAATATATTTAACTTTGTATATCTGATTTTACTTAGCACATTATGATCCAGAGACCAAAGTATATTCTTACAAATGATTTGAGTTCATTCTTCTTTGTGGCTGAAAGAAACCTCCAAAAGTATATATACATGCTGTTTTCTTTGCCCATTTGATAGTTTCTTTACTGTTTCCAGAGCTCAGCTATTGTGAGTTGTGTTATGAGTATGCAGGTAATCATTATGATAGGATATCTTTAATTCTTTCAGGAACGATAAAAGATTCATGAGCTAAATGAATTTTGAGTTGTTTAGTTTTGGGAGGAGTATCTATAATGATTTCCATAGCAGTTGTACTAGTTTATGTTACAATTGACTATCCTTGAATAACATGTAGCTGCAACTGCATAGTACATGACCTTTTTGTAGTGGCTTTCTTCACTTAAAACATTCCTTAAGGTTTTTCTTCTTCTTCTAGTTACTTGCTAGGTTTAGTTGTAATATCCCATGGAGTACCTGGAGGTACCACCATTTAGTTATACATTCAGCTATGGGGGGCCACCTTGGCTGCTCTCAGCTTGGGCAATTGTGAGTAAAGAGGCCATACACACTTGATGTGTAGGTTTTATGTGGGGATAAATTTTCAGTTCATCTGGGTAAATACTTAAGAGCATGACTGCTGGGTCACATGGTATGTGTATGTTTTATTCAATAAGAAAATGACAAATTGTCCCACGAGAGTGTCTGTACAATTTTGTATTCCTATCAGTCATAAATGAGAGTCTCTGCATTTCTTTGTCAGAATTTGGAGTTATAAATTTTGGATTTTGGCCTTTCTAAGAAGTATGTGGAGGGATATCAGTTTTTAAAAATTTGCAATTACTAACATATTGAACATCTATTTGTGTATTCACTCGCTGTCTATGTATCTTTCTTAATGGGTAGTTTGTCTTTTTGCCACTCTTCTGATTGGGTTTCTTCATTTGCTTGTTGAATTGTAAATACTTTTATACATTTTGAATATATGTTCTTTACTAAATATATGTTTTGCAGATATTTGCTCCCAGCTTGTTTTCCAAACAATGTGTTAGTAGAGTATTTATCTATCTAACTTTATTTGTATTATGACTGGCTCAGCCTGCCCTGGGGGTGGGGCTGGTGCAGCATGTGGTGCCACGGATCAAACCATGGCCCCTGTGGTTGCCTAAACTTGCTTAAGCAGGTGTTTTAGACCGCTGAGCTATCTCACTGGCTCTAGCAGCGTATTTAATTTTGATGAAATCAAACATGTTTTTGAAGCCCTTATAGATTGTGTCTTTGGAATTGTATATAAAACAATTCTTATCAAGCACAAGTTCACAGGTTTTAATCCCATCATTTTCTAGTTTTAGAGTGCTGCGTTACACAGTTAGATCCATGATTTGAACGAACAACTTTTTGTGAAAAGTCTAAAATCTGTCTATATTATTTTTAATATGCATGTGCTATTCAAGTATTACTTATTGAAAAGACTATACTTTTTCTTTTGAATTATGTTTGATTCTATTTTAAAAACCCATTAAATGTGCTTATTTGTGTCTATTTTCTATCCCTTTTAGTATTTTAGTATGTTACACTGATCTGTTTGTTCCTGTACTATTACCACATTGTCTTCATTAATGTCAATTTATAGTATATTCTGAAGTTAGAAAGTGTAATTCCTGGGCTTGGGAGATAGCTCACTAGAATATTAGAATAAGTGCTTGTGTGGCAAGTGCAAGGGTCCTGAGTTCAATTGCTGGTACTGAAAAAAAAAGTAATTCCTCTAGTCTTGTTCTCTTTCAAAGTTATGTTATTCTTGGGGGGGGTCTCTATGTAAATTTAAAAGTTGTCAATAATTGCAAAATGATTTGCTCTGATTTTTAGATTGTGTTATATACTTAACTTCAAACTGGGAGAAATTCAGGCCTCAGTGTGCTGTTTCCTACCAACGAACATGAGCTATTTCTCTGCTTATTTAGCTCTTTGATTTCTTTCATCATATTTGTATAGTTTTCTCACAGATTTAATGCATGTTTGGTTAGATTTTTAAGTATTTCATTTATTTGAGGCTAATGTAAAGAGTTATGTTTCTAGTTAAAATTCTAGCATTCACTTCATATATTTGACAAACTAATTCACTTTTATTAATTCAGTGTTTTTTAGCTTTTTATTATAACATATTAATTCCATATAATATATGTTAGTACAATTCTGAAAAGAAGTGGTAGGTAAGAAACATCTTTTTCTTGTTTCTTACCAGATCAGGAAGACTCATGATTTTTTAAGTATGATGTTATGTATAATATTAGCTCTAGCTTTATTTTTTTTTCAGCTATTCTTTTTCCAGGTTCAAGGAGTCTTCCTCTGTTCCTTGTTTATTGAGTATCATTATCATCAGTGGATTTCATCTAGTGTCATTTCTGAGTCTATTAATATAATCATATAATTTTTTCTTAAACCTAATGAGTGATTAACACATTTGTCAAGGATCGAACCAACCTTGTATACTCAACATAAACCTCATTTGGTCATGGATTAAGATGCTTTTATACATTGTTAAGTTCGATTTACATTCTGTGAAGCCATGGATGGTGGTTTATGCAGCAGTATCACATATAGGAAAGGCAAATCCATATCTGAATCAATGTCTATACCTATAAGGAAAAAGTGCAGTCCCTTCCATGATGAAAGTGGTACAATATAATCAGCCTGCCACCTTAGTTGCAGGTTGATTACCCAGAGGAATGGTGCCATAGTGGGGACTCATTGTTGGTCTCTGCTGCTGATGTATTGATCATTAGCAGTGGTTGTCACGAGATCAGCCTTGGTGAGTGGGAGTCTGTGTTCCTGTGTGCAAGAATAATCTCCATCCCTGCCTTTATGGATACTCTGTTCATGAGCCCATTGGGCATGGACAGCAGTGGCTGAAGGAGGAAACTGGCCACTATTCACAGAGTGGGTCATCTTATTCACTTGACTGTTAAAGTCTTCTTGTGCTAAGGTCACCTTTTTGGTGAGCATTCATGTGGGAATATGCTTAGCCCATATACGAAGGTCTAGCCATATTATTTTCATAAATATCTTTATCATTCATTTTCCAGCTATAGTCCTTCAAAGTTCCTGACTATCTGGCCAGACCATTGCCTATAGCACACAAATTAGTATATAGTTGTACATCTAGCCATTTCTTCTTCCAAGAATAAGGTATTAGCATATGCACTTCTCAATATTTTACTTTCTCTAAAGATTTCCTCTCTCTGCTGTCCTTCAGGAATGTCATGAAAAAGGGCTATAAGGCTGCAGCTATCCACTTGAAGGTAGTGTCATGTAATATGCAGACCCATCTGTAAATGAAGCCCTAGCCTTCTCTTCCTCTGAGAGCTGATCATACCGTGCACCCCATAAGAGGCAGAAGGCCATATGGTAGGATTAGTAGTCATGAGCATCTGGGTAACTTCTTTGTGTAATTTATTTGTACGTTCTGTACCACTTCTGGTACAGCAGTTGCAATAAGAATCACCACTTCATTCATTTTACAGTGGTCTACCATTATTCTCCAAGGTCTGACTGTGTTCTGCACAGGTCAAGTGGGATAACTAAGTGGAAATGTGGTGGGACCATCACCTCTACATCCTTCAAGTCATTGATAATGGCACTAATCTCTACAGTGCCTCCAATAATTTGATACTGCTATTGGTTTGTATTTTACCAGAGAAAGGCAACTTAAATGGCTTCCATTTGGCCTTTCCAACTATGCTAGTCATCATACTGCAGGTTAGTGAACCAGTACGAGGATTCTGTCAAGTAGTATCTATCCTAATTATACACATTGGAGCAGGAGAAATGACTACAGGAAGAATTTCAGGGCCTACTGGACTCACTGTGAGTTAGGCTTTTGCTGAAACTCTATTGATTGCCTGACTTCCATGGCCCTCTACTCTTACTTGAGAGCTACCTCCATGTTTTGGATACCTTGGAATCAGGGTTAGTGCTGAACCAGTGTCCAGTAGTCCTTGAAATGACTGATCATTTCCCTTTGCCAACTGTAGTCATTTGGACAAAAGATCTTAGCTCCCTCTGGAGGATGAGAAAAAGACTGGCTATAAGCTTTGTGGTGTATCAGGATTAGTCCTCAAGGGGACCTGGCATACCCCTGATCAAAGGAGTTCTGGGTCTGTGAACTGGCTCAATTCTTGCAATTGATTGAGGGGTCATGATTCCCTGTTAGCACAATTTGAAGTAGGTTTCTTTTCATTTAAATTTCAATTATATAGATCTAGTAAAGATTTTGTAGGCTTCCTAAATATATCACTTTTGGAAACACTATGGCTGATCAGACAGAGCCATAGGTCTACACATGTCACAGCATCTTGGTCATTGTTCTGCTTCTGATGTCCGTTACAATAAGTGCATGCATCTTGCTTTGGGTGGTTAAGTGCTGCTACTTGACCTCTGACACTTCAGGACCTGTTCAGGCCCTTTGCCATTAAATTTCCCAGTTGAGTAACTAAGGTCCTCACCATAAGGTCTGGAGTACAGAGAAGAGCAATGGTGGGGCTCTTCAGGGATGCTGGTGCCTTCCTGATGAATCTTATCTGTAGAGTACTAGTTAAGGGTATATTTTCTGGATCATTTCAGGATAGAGGATTAGGTTTGCTATGATAGATGAACTCAAGCATTCCTATTGCCCTAAGCCTCTGAATTGCCTCATCAGCAGTGAACTGTGGGCTAGCAGGCATCTCTAACTCATTCACAGTGGGTTTTCCTTACTACAAGAGCTGCAATATTAAATTCAAAACCTGCTTATCCACCCATATCAGCAGCTTGATCGAGGCCTATATTTTTGCCATCATTACTGCACACCTACGAAATCCATTCCCACACTAGCTCATCAGACCTCCTCTTATAAGAGTTAGAAAACTCAAGAAGTTCACTAAGAGAAGAGTGAAGCTGCCTCTGGGTCACACTGTGTACCTCACCATAGATGCTGCCTGGGATTTGATCATGTTGATGACAGGCCTACAAGGTAAAGTGGGTCCCGCAGAGTGTCAGTATTATCCTGCTTGCTCAACACAGGAATAGTTTCCTCAGGAATACTAGGAGATACCAACGCCACCAGGGGTAGAGATTGAGGAGAGGATGCCTCCACCACTGCATGGTGACATCTCTTCCTCTGTCAAAATAATTTTGCCAGCATCTAGAACCTTTATGTCTCCATCCCAGTTTATGGGGAATCCCATTCTTTTCTGATCAGTGCCCTCACTTTTGTTTCAGATACACTTCAAAGCTGAGCACAAAGCATAATGTCAGTTCAGCCCATTGAAGTAGGAAGGCCTGTGTTTGGATTTCTGCAACCTCATACCTGCAGCTAAAAGAGCACATTTATTTTTTTTTTTCAGGGCACACCTAGTAACTTAAATTTCTTGTGTCTGGAGCTGGGAATTTGAATCTTCAAGCTCCTTTCTTTCCTTGAACTTATCCTCATAGTCAGAAGACTTTAGATTTCCCGTGGATGTTTAGAACTCATAGTTTTCCTCCACCAGTTTGTCCAGAGATGCCAAGACCAAGCAGCCAGTCTCATTATGTTTTCCATACTGCCAAAATATTCAAAATCTTCTTGTATGGAGTCACTACTTTTCATATTTCTTATAAGGGGTAAACTAGGATAGTCAAATGGATCTACATTACATATGAATTTAAACAGTTAATGAGTTAGAAGGAGAGATGATGACATCTTTAGTTCTCATTAGAGAGCCAACTCCAGGAACACCTAGTGCAGAACTATTAAAGAATTTCATCTGTGCAGTTCCTTTTCCTAGAGCCACCTCTGTAGAGCTTGGTACCAAAATTGATGTCAGTCAGTGTTTATTAGAAAAACTGTTATACTACAAGATATAAAAATGTGCAAGAATTTTTAAGATTGGCTCACAGTGGACCTCTAGAGAGTCAGACATGGAAGAGTGCAGACGTTCTGCACACTGGAGGGCTACAAGGCCCAGTCAAAGGTGTGAAGCTCACTGGTATGCCATGTGAGTCCACATCAGGAGGCCCATGGGGCTGTGCCTGAAGACTGAAAGATGTACAAAGGTAGCCAAAAGTCTGAGGCAGAAAGCAAAGAAAATCTACAGTGGTAGCTGGAAGCTGAGGAGTCCATGCTGGAACTCAGGAGCTGACATCTGTGGAGGAGCACTTGAGTAGCTCCTTGAAGAAGAGCGACTGTCTCCATTTTTACTGAGCCTGACCCTATTTCCTCATATTGATGTGTATGGAGCTGGCTGGGACTTCTCATTATCCTTTCAATTGTCCTTAAGCAATGTGTATTGTTCTAGCTGAGGTGCTGGTAGTAATTTTTGAAGATGGCATGCATGTTTCCCTGATAACCCACACCTGCTGCTCTCCAATACAAGCCAGGTTGAGACAGGACAAAGAGCCAATGTTCCATGCTGTCAGCTGGGATCGAGCCTCAACATAGAGGCTATGACTTCCTGGGGCTTGAAAATTACACATCAGAGCTGAAGCATCAGATACCCAAAATATTAGATACTGTCTCAATAGCATAATATAAATTACTTCATTTGCATATGGCAGAGGTAAATGCATGCCACCTATCTAGTCCAGCTCATAGTGCTCACCCTCTTCCCCCGTTTCCCTTTCTCAAGCCACTCCCCCTTTTCCACTAAATAAAACCCAAGTGCAGTCCTGGGTTGCTTTCTTTGTTCTGTCTGTCTTAGTGTCTTTGTTATCTTTGTGGGTTGCTCTGGGAGTGTAGATTGGAATTAATACATTCAAGGTGAAGAAAGCCTAGAGCCCCTGTGAAGAAACAGAAGCAAATCTGTCCTTCTTCATTTCCCCTTTATGCCATCCAAGTGACCAGACACCTAGGGTGGCTTTTCCATTCCCTAGGATGTAGAATTGCTGGACCAGTTTAGTTGAGCTTTTCTTACTTACGTGACACCATCAACACCATCAATCAGCTATCACATTTCCCGCTCCCCCCAGTTTCACATTTTCTTTTTGGTGTTTCAGTGTGTATGGTATATTCAATCATAGTGATCCTCCCTTTTATTCCTCCTTAGAGGCCTCTCCCTTTCCTATTCACTTCTCATCTAATATTAGTCTCCCTTCTATTTTTTGTCTGTATAGCCTTTGCCTGTACCTGTGGCTTCAGATGTTCTCCCTATGTTGTATTTAAGCAGGTTTTTTTACCTTGGTCTTTGATCCATTTTGAATTGATTTTTGTACAGGGTGTTTCTACATATTAGGGAGAATACTTGGATTTTTCTTTTTGAGTCTGACCTATTTCACTCAACATGATGTTTTCAGACACATCCATTTGCCTACAAATGATAGAATTTTGTTCTTCCCATTGCTAAATACTTTCTTGTGTATATTTATATGTACTCATTCTTCTGGTAATGTATATACATAGGCTATTTTCATGTCTTAGCTATTGTAAAGTGTGCTACAACAAGCATGAGTATGCGCATATCTGTGTAGTGTGTAGACTTTATTGCTTGTGGTAGGTGTATACCCAAGAGTGGTATAACTATGTCAAATAATAGCTCAGCTTTTTCTTCTTCTTCTTCTTCTTCTTCTTCTTCTTCTTCTTCTTCTTCTTCTTCTTCTTCTTCT
>PVJA010012959.1:0-50655 GCA_004027025.1 Myocastor coypus
GATGGGTTCAGTGCTGGAGCTTGGGCTGGAGGGGTTCAAAAAAAAAAGGGGGGGCGGGGCGGGGAAAGGGAAGGGAAGGCAGGCCAAGGATCCTGACCCAGCAGGTGCGCGGGCTCAGCTCCCAGCGGTGGGGTTTGGGCTGGGCTGGAACAGGAAGTTAGTCGCGGGAACGCAGAGGCGGGGCAGAGGGGCGCAGGGGCTTACGGGTCCGCAGGCTCAGCTCCCCGAAGTCAGCATATATTTCAGCATATATTTCCTAGACTTACATGAAGTCCTAGACTTACACGAAGTCAGCATATATTTCCTAGACTTACATGAAAATGACAGCGGGCTTTTACTAGACCTCCAGGTCACATGACAGGCCCAGGACTTTGATTTTGACTGAATTAATGCGCCTCCCAGTTCTTCTGGAAGCACAAGACAAATTGCATGCATAAATATTTGTTGATTGAATTGTGAAATACAGGATCCTTTGGTCTTATTTTATTACCATGCATCTTCTATGCTACGGGCAGTGTTATAATATTGGAAAACTTTTCTAATCCTCTAAGGTCTCTCTTGTGCGAACTGCAAAGTAAGAACGGTCATATCCTACCCAGTGGATTCGTCCACTTGCTTCGAAGAGAGGTGAGAACAGAGACAAAGCACTTGGCACCCAGCAGATTAGCAGTGTGCACCTTGTGTCTTTTATCAAGTATTTCATTACTTGAGCCGAGTAAAAACACAGGGAAATAATAAATCATGTTCTTTCTCTTAAAAGCACTGAAACAGCAACAGACTGTGATAGTGTGAAGGACCTGACAAACACAAAGCCCTTGGGAACCCTGCTAATTGTTCCTGGTGATGACCGCAAGACTCTCTTGGTAGGCACCATCAGCATGTCTTTAGGTGTTTACATGTTGTCTAATAAGCCATTGGTGCCAACTCTCTGGGGCACAGCATTGACAGGATTCTACTTCTGAAGAAAAAAATATAGAGGATCAAGTAGGAAAGGGATGAAGTGGGCTGCATGTCCAAATACCCTCTTGCTCCTGAGACTGAGACCCCCAGGGAAATCAGAGCTGCTCTTTGCCAGCCTACAAAGGCTGAGATGCAGGCAGAGTTGCATTCCACTGAAAAAAGGCATTTGCTGGTGTTCAGTTTTTTTTTTTTTTTTTTCCCTATAAAGAGGAGATGGGTGATAGGCAGCTGGGGAGAGCATGTTGGATAAATATGAGCGTCTGGAATTTTAAAAGTGTTCTCCTCTTGCTTCCCAGTAGGTGGTTGCCTCTTGAGGTCTGGCATCTGTCCAAAGCTTTAACATTACCTCAGCATTTCAAGAGAAAACAAGTACAAAAAGGATCCACAAACCTGCATTTTAAGCAGCCTTGCCATCGAGCAATGCCACAGGCTTGGTTTTGCTCACCCTGTTAGCATGCAAAATTATCTCGTGCTATAGAAGGCTGTCTTTTCTCAACCAAGAAAACAAACAAAACAGAAAAAGCAGAACTAATTAAGATCGTCATATCTCAATAAATATGCAAATGAAAAATCAAAACAAAGAAATTCTATTTATCACATCATAAAGTTGCAAATTGCTGTACAGGCTGGCTTGGAAGACTTGCCAAGGATAGAGAGTTCTTAATGGCTCCGCTTAGAGACTGAGTGCTACATTTGTAGGTTTATGTTCAAGGATGAAGATGAGCATCTCACCAGGTTAAAAAAAATATTCATGATTTCTCTCCAGTTGCCATGAAGAGGAAAGGGGAATCATATTTCATTTGAGTACGTATTTATGCAGCTTTCTGTTAAGCAATGTGCTTCTATTTATACCACGGTAAGAGGAAAGTTTTTATGACTCTTGTTTTACAACTGAGGAACAAAAAGACTCAAAGTAGGTAAATTGTTGTTTTCCACTTGATATTTTAAGCCAAGATTCAAACTCACAATTCCTTGAGTGGTTCTGAGTTCTTGCTTTGTTTCATATATATATATATATATATATATATATATATATATATATATATATGACAAACAAAAAATCCTTGGGAATCCTGCTCATTGTTCCTGGTGATGACTGTGAGATTCTCTTAGTAGGCACCATCAGTGTGTCTTTAGGTGTTTATATGTTGTCTAATAAGCCACTGGTGCCAACTCTCTGGGGCACAGCATTGGCAGGGTTTTACTTCTGAAGAAAAAAAAATAGAGGATCAAGTAGGAAAGGGATGAATATATACATATATATATATATATATACATATATACATATATACATATATACATATATATGTATATATATACATATATATACATATATGTATATATATACATATATATGTATATATGTATATATATATACACACACACACACACACACATATAATGGCTGCCTCAGCCTGCCCTGGGGGTGGGGCTGGCACAGCATGTAGTGCCAAGGGTGGAACTGCAGTCCCTGCAATTGCCTAAGCTTTCCTAAGCAGGTGCGTTAGACCACTGAACGATCTCCCCAGCCCTTGTTTTCTTTCTGATTTACCCTCCCACCCCAGTATCAGATGACTTCCAGCTGTGTCCACAGTGGCTTTGTCTAGAGGGTAGCAAAGCATCCAGGTGAAAAGGAAGAATGAGAGCAACTGGCATATTTGGTCCATGTCAGGATGTCAAGATCCACCCTATCAATGGAACACAGTTTGGTT
Organism: Myocastor coypus; assembly: GCA_004027025.1. Classification (NCBI taxonomy): domain Eukaryota; kingdom Metazoa; phylum Chordata; class Mammalia; order Rodentia; family Myocastoridae; genus Myocastor; species Myocastor coypus. The sequence goes on from PVJA010012959.1 coordinate 2,673, forward strand.
TCTTTTATTTATATTTGAATTCAGTTGGAAATGGTGATACTTCTTGTGGAGCTTCCATTTTCGAAAACTGTGAAGAGGTAGAGAGGAGGACAAAGAGGAAGGAGGAGGGGGAGATAAAAAAGACAAAAAGAGAAGAGACAGAGACAGAGAATGCCCTAATTTTGCTGAAGTTCCTGTAAGCCATCCTCACCATCTGTAATTTATCCAGATTGAGCTGAGTCTATGAGTGACAGAGAAAGCAGCCCCTACTGGGTTTTGAAGCTCCCCCGGAGAAACTGTGCTTTGGTCTGCTATATCGGTTGCTGGCTTTAGAGTCAGTTTCCCTCCTGATGGTTGTTCTGGTCTGCTAAACTCACATCAGGGTGTGAGACACTTTGGAGGAACAAACAGCCAAAGAGATGAGTGTATCTGACCTCTTCACTATTCCCCACTCTCCTGGGCACAGAGCAACAAGTACCCTTGCAACTAGCCCAAGGTCAAAGCAGAAAAAACCACTTCTTCTCCTGAGCAGTCACGTTAGACAGAATATAAGCATATAAGTGACACATTGCATAGAATAGTCACACCAAGTGCCTGAACTAATGAAAACAAGCCAGGCTTGCTCAGGTTCTCAGGGAAGACTTCAAAATAGATGGGTGTAAGCTTTGCTCTCAAGACTAGAATTGCCTGCAGTGTCTGTAACATTTTTATTGCCTTTTGCTAAACTTTTGCAATTCTGTTCAAAGAACATAATGTAATGGCTGAGTGGTGGTGGGATATCAGTAGGAAATCTGAGCCCATGCCAGGGACACCTGACTACTATACTTTGTCATTTTGTCCATCCACTTTCTCCCTTTCAGTCACTATCTTTTCCTTCTTTGTTTCCTCATTGTCTCCATCCTTTCTTTCTCTACTGATTCTTCCTTTACCTTTCTAGGCTCACCTTTCTGCAGACAAAAACCATTCTGATTTCCCTTTCACTCCACTAAATAATCATTTTGGCATTGCAGAAAATTTAGAAAATGTTGATAAGTAAATAAATGTGTCTTCAGTCACTCTTTTCTTGCCACTTAGATATGAAGTTTGTTAAATGATAGGAATATGTTTGGCAGCTATTGATCCAACATGTTCCATATTCTTTTTTTTAACAGAATTATCTCTTAAAGTCTCATTACTTTCCCATGAATTTGAATGACTTCTTACTGAAGTAAATTTGTGCAGGAAACTCTCACTCTCAAGGGATGTAGAGGCTATTTTCTTTGGTTTGTTTATTGTGTTTTGAGGTTTTTTAAGGAAAGAATTCTGATTTGTGATACATTTTTCCTTCAGGATCTTCAAGAATTTTTTATTTTATTTTATTTTATTTATTTATTTATTTATTTATTTATTTATTTATTTATTTAGGCCAGCTCAGCCTGCCCTGCAGGTGGGGCTGGTGCAGCATGTGACCCTGGGGGCTGAACTGAGGTCCCTGCAGTTGCCTAAGCAGGCGATGTAGACTGCTAAGCCATCTTCCTGGCCCCAAGATATTATTTTTACTTGCTGGCTTTATCTTTATAATTATACTTTTAAGACAATTTTTGAATTGTGAATAATTACAGACATAGAAATTTTGGAAAAATGCTACAGAATGTAGTCAGCATTTTCACTTATTTTTTTTAATTGAGACATGTACTTTTGTTATGTATTTAAGGATGATCTAGCTTTCTCTTACATTTTTAAAAAATTGCTCTCTTCTATTAATGTTCAATATGGCATATGTAATTATGGATTCCAGTTTTCCCTAAAATTTCCACCATCCTTAGACTATTTCTTCAACTTGAGAACTATAACTTTTCAACTATTTCCTTTTTGAAAGTTTTCTCTTACTATATTTCCAGAACTTACTCTAATTCTTTAATGAATTTGAAAATCTATCATGGTATTTTCCAAATGGCTACGTCAATTTTGTGAGTTTCTGATTTTGTTGTTTTTAGTATCTACTTTTTTGTTTGTTTTTGTTTTTGTTGCTGTTGTTTTGTTTTCTGTATTTATGACAGGATCTACAGGGTACACAGGATCTTACTGTATAGATTGGACTAATGACTCTCTTGTTTTCAGCCTCCCAAGACTGGGATTTCAGGTGCGCGCCACCACTCAGTCTCATTCTCCCTCTCGGTGCACTCTGTGGGATCAAACCTCAGCCACTGTGCTCTGCCTAAGCAGGTGCTTTTGTTCGCTGAGCTACCTGGCTGGCCCTTATATCTACTACTTTTGTTCTAAGTATATTATCTCTTTGTCTGATTCATAGTTAATTATTATGTGTGCACTGTCTGAAAACTGTCTTTCATTCTCTCCCATGACAACCTCAAGTCCACTGACCTTTGAAATCATGTCTGCTTTGAACTGTAATATTTGTTTCTGATGGGAGCCCCCAGAATCTAGCACCAGAGCCAGGCTCTCTGAGATGAACCACATAATTTTAGGCCCCCAATCTTTTATATAGTCTGCACTTTCTTTCTCTGTCTTTTTTTAATCTTATGTTTAAGCTTCTATTTCTTGTTTCATTTCTGAACTTTGTCTGTTGATACTTGTACATGGACTAGGTTTGTAACATTTACTTTACATTACAGAAAAATCCCTTCCAGGTTAGCATTACCTACACATTTAACATAATGCTGTGCTCATCAACAAATTTTACATAATTCCTTCCTGTTTACAAGAACTACATTTTGATTATCTTTGGGTTCTCTAGACTTTCTGCCTTACTTTCTACCCCTTGCTTACACTTCTCTAAGGAAAAGCACACAGCTGCTATAATTTCTGAGGTCTTCCCTTTGTAACAATATATTATTTTCCAAAACAGTCTGGGTTTTAGAAAATAATTTGACCAAATACTAATTTTTTTTTTAGCATCTTATGGAATGGAACTCCATCTTTCCATAGCAAAGAGCATAAAAAAGCAAGAATTTGGAAGACATATTTTTATGTTTACACTCTTATATGATTTTTTTCTCTAATCTTGAGGTTCAAACGTGTGCATTTCTTGGATCTGAGCACATTGACTGACATAAAAGAAGTTACTTGCTATTATATGAATGGCTAAGAAACTATATATTTTGTGGATAAATGGAGAAGTCAGTTTGCTTTATCTCTTGTAACTCATGTGTACTTTTGATCTTCAACTTCAAGTCACTCTGTATTTGAGAATTTGTTTTTGTATTGTGTCTTTGAACTATGTATTTTACCATTGCATCACACATTTCTTGTTTTATTTTCATACCTGTCATGTTCTTTCACATGTCATTTATTTTCAAATTACAATTCTATCAGGTGCATTTGTATACTTTATTTTTCTTTCATAACTATTATCTTTTTCGATCTTTTAGCTTAATCCAATGTGTTCCCTATGAATTTCACTAGTTCCTTTCTCAGTAGTTTATATTTCAGTTTGTATTGTTTAAATGTGATTATGATTTCCACAATTTTAATCATTTTCAATGAGTTCTTGAATTATAAAACTTCTCTTTTTATCTTTGATGTCTCATTAGACACTGAATAAATTATTATGTGAGTGATTAAATGAATGCTGAACAAAACATCAAGAAACAAACATGACCGCATCTACTAGGGCTCTGAGACACATTTCAATTTCTGTTACTTGAGATATAGTGTTTTTGTCTACTTTGCTATGCTGTTTTTTACCACATGTACCTTCAAATCTTTAACTCTTGGCCAGAGAAATAGCTCAGCAGCATAAGTGCATGCCTGGAGAGAGTTAGTGAGTTCAATACCCGGTACAAAGAAAAGAAAATAAATTTTAAAAATGTATAAATGAGAAATAATAACCAATTATATTAATGAGTTAAGTCAATTCTTGATTTATTTGCCTCAGTTTTACTTCAAAGGAGGATAATTTTGATTTACTTGAGTCCATGAATTGTCAGTTTTTCTTCCATTAAACCTACCAATAAAGTGTTATGATGAGTATGTCTCTCACTTCAAGTTTTGCTCCAAAACACTAACATTCTGCAGACAAGAGATTTTTACCATAACCCATCAGAAGATTGTCTTTCTTTTCAAGGATTCATTGATTTAGTTTTTTCTACCTACTGACATTTACTACTAACTTGTGATTTATCCCTTTATAGCACTTGCTGCTAAAATTTCAAACATATATCATGGATCTTTCAATAGTTCATTGTTTCAGTTTGAGGTTAGGGTCACTTCCCACTTTTAGTACATGTAAAATAATTCTTCTTGCTTTTGTTTTGTTATTTTTGGAGCACTCAGATAAGAAAATAGAAGATATATGGAGTTGTACAATAATGTATCAGGTTATTTTGCTTCTGTAGTCCTCCCTAAATAAAAATACTGAAATTACCTTTCTGGTATATATGACAACTCTCTGTATCTCTCTAATTGGTGTTGTGTAAGTGAGTGCAAGCCTGAATCTTTTCTAAAGGTTTTGAGGCATATTTGTCACTCTACACCACCTTTAAAAATTTAGTACTTACCAAGGTCCTTTCTAGTGAGATACTATGTCTGTATGTATGTGTGTGTATGTATGTATGTATGTATGTATGTATGTATATATTTGGTACAGAGTATCACTATGCAACTCAGATTCATAGTGATCCTCCTATTTTCAGCCTCCTCACGACTGGGATTACAGGCATGTACTGCCACACCCTGTGTTGGTGATGAGCTCGGAGAACCAGGGGGCAGAGCCAGAGTAGAATATGGTACCTGGGATGGAACCTGGGTCCTTGAACTTTCCTGGGCAGCCACTTAGACTACCCACATTATCTCTGTGACCTGGTCTAGTGAGATTCTTAATCCACTTATATTTTTATATCAATTATACATGTAAACAATGACATTTGTTAATTAACAAATTAATTTATTAATTAATTTGAATTATGCTTATTTTACTCTAGTGCTTCCTTTTAACTTCTTTCCTTAACTTTTACTTATATTTCTACCCCTACATATTTCACATGTCACTTTTCATTTTGCCAATGTTTTCCCACCAGTGAAGATTTTGTTTAACTAGATCATAAAAACTCTTTAAATATTAGAAATGAAAACCATTTACTAGTCATGTACATTAGCAGATTTTTCTGTTCTTACATTTCTTGATATTTTACTCAGGTTTGAAATTTCTATCTTACTTTAAAAATAGTCTTTGAAGGAGTTCAATTGCCTTTAGTGTCAAATTTTGAAGTGTTTTTATAAATTTTATAAAATGCGAATAATTGTATTTTCTGTTAATATATTTTAAGTCTTTTTTAACACATTCAAGCTTATGTAGAATTATTTTTATGAATATATACAGCAGGGATGTGACTTCATTTCAAGCCAAAATAAAAGAATCATGTCCTGCTACAACATAATAACTCATATATTCAATGGTATCTTCATTTTAAATTTTATACTATTCCATTACCTGAATATTCTTCAATAAAATTTTGTATTACATTGCCTTATACTTTATTAGCTGTCCTGACAAAACATCAGTTAAAATGTCTTAGTGACATTATCCTTTATCTTTAAATATTTTTAATTATATATTTTGTGAATGATTTATCTTTTAGTTATGTAACAATTTTGCAAATTCATACAGTTGGATAAAATATTCACTGCAAAATGACTTTCTTTGTATGTAGTTTTATCATTCATAGTAATAGTTATTATTTTTTTCTACGTGGCCTAAAATTTCATATTAATTTTGTGACTAAATATTTTACATGCAGTATCTTGATTCTGTTGTGAATGAAATTTTTTAAAATTAAATTTTTAATTAGCACTTGAATGGCAAAACTACTAAGATTTATATTTGTCTTCAGCTTGTCTCCTAAATCAGCTCTTGTTGGTTCTGAAATGTTCTTATAATTGATTCTCTTCTGTTTCCCAGGTACACAGTAGTACTATCAACAGCTGAATAGTATTATTCTCTTTTGATATTTAATATCCTAGATTTTCGTTAGTGGATTTTATTGTATTGAATGTCCAGAGAATAGATAATTAATGTTAGTGTTACTTGACAAGAAAATCTTGGTATTAGATTTAAACTGAATGCTTGTGATGCTTCTGGATGATTATATTATTGGCATTTTGATTTAATTAAATGTCTAGTTTAAGTGCAGAAAACTGACAGCTTCACAAGACTGGCTTTTTATTGTTATTGATACTGTCCATCGTCTTTGTGAGTGCAGAGGGAATCCTATTCCTAGATTTATCACAGCCATCTTTTCATTACAATTTCCTTTTACTTCACATTCTCTCTATTTCTTACAATTTACTTCATTTTGTTTCTTTCCAGTCAGCCACACTTCCTCAAGGTGTAGGTTCTTTAGTCATTGGTTCTTAACCCAGGCACTTGTGCTCTTCCATGGGACATTTGGAAAACATCTTAAGGTGGTTTTGGTTGTTATAACCAGGGCAGAAGTGCTGACAGTGCTACTAATGGTGAGCAGGCAAGGGGTAGTGATTATGTTTGCCAAGTTGCTGTGCACAGGACAGCCCCAGGGTCCCTCCCAAGGCCCCTCAGGCTGAGTTCTGAGCCTAGGCTGTGGGTGTGCCTCACAAGGGCTGTGTGCATTCTGAGATTGGGACAGTGGAGAACTGTGCAGAAATTCCACAAAGTGGACTGATAAATGTTACATGGTAGCTGCAGATTCTTAGGATGAGAGAAAATTCAGATAAAGCAATTAAACCTCTGAGTTAAAATTTAAATAGTACATTGGATTTTTATTGATTGGAAGGAAGAAAGAATTGATAGGGATATGCCAGTAGGAAGCACAATATTCTCTAAAGGTGGAAAAACACATTTGCCTTTCATAGCATGCAGGATCTATACATCCCAGGTTGAGAGGAATTATACTGTAAGATTAGTTGTCATAGAATCTTAGTGTTGGGAAGGGCCCTAGAGGGGAACCCAGGTGACTCCTCATTTTCCAAGAAAGACTGGAGAGGTTGAGTTTGAGACTAAATGTCTACTCTCCCATAGTATAGTTGGGAACTTTGTCAGACGATTTAATAGCATTCCCTTACTGAAGGTATAATCATCTTTTATGGTAAAAGCAGTTGGCTCACCACATCTGTGGATATCTATATCCCAGATTCAAGCACATTTAAATTACATCTACACTGACCATGTACAGACTTTTTCCAGTTCCCTAAACAACACAGTATAGCAACTATTTACATAGCATTTACATTTTTGGCCATTATAAATAATTTAGAGATGATTTATGTTGTATAGAAGAATATGTACAGGTTATATGAAAGGAAGAGAATTTCACACAAAGTATTTGAGTGTCTTGATTTTAGTATCTGTGGGGGTCCTGAAACATATTGCCCATAAATATCAAGAGTTACTATATCATGATTTTTCTCCAGATATGTCAAGAAGCTGATCTGGGCTGGTGAGATGGTTTGGCAGTCTAAAGTGCCTGCTTAGAAAAGCTTAGGCAACTGCAGGGACTGTGGTTTGATCCTTGGCACCACATGCTATACCAGCCATAACCCCAGGGCAGGCTGAGCTGGCCATTAAAAAAAAAAAAAAAAGCTAATGTGGACACTAATAAGAAAGTTTTTGATGAGTTAGGGACCTTGCTCAATGTTGTATGCTGCTCAATGACAGTATTTAAGACCCAAAGAATATTTTTCACTATTACATGTGAATCCATGTAGCAATGGTTGTTGTTACTACAACATTGCCATCTGTTTAAGTGTAAACCACATCTTTAGGAAGAGACCATAACTTAATATTACAAGACATAGTTTTACCAAGATTTCCACCGCTTACCCTAGCCACCTCTGACTAACTAAATCAAACAGTTCCTACCATCCTGAATCAATGTAAGATTCAGAAATCAGTGGAATTGTGAGGATTCTAATGACAAAATTTTTTGAATATATATTCCCATATATATATATATATATATATATATATATATATATATATAATTGTTTATAACGTATCTGGTACAGGATCTCACTACACAGCCTAGACTCATAGTGATTCTCCTATTTTTAACCTTCCCACCACTGGGATTGCAGGCATATGCCACCATGTCTGGTCTGGGTGGCCAGCTCAGTATACCGGGGGAGGGGTGCTGGTGTAGCCTGTGGTGTTGGGGATCAAACTCTGGTTCTTGCACTTGCCTAAGCAAGCACTTAGTGCACTGAGCTCTCTCACCAGCCCTGTAGTATTAGTTTTAACTTTATTGTGAATGTTTTCTAAATTTCATTTGGCCTTTTAATGATATTTCTGTGTGGGCTGAAAGGGAAACCATGATTGTTCAAATGCACACATAATTTAAGTACTTAATTTTTTGGGGGGCATAGCAAAGCCAGCTCACCTCACCAGTTATCTGGATCACAGATAAGTTGTAGTTGTAGCAAACAAAACAAGACAAAGCCAAACTGAATGAAACTGAGTCGAGCCAAGTGGAACCAAACAGAACTAAGCTGAACCAAATAGAACCAAACTGCATTGAACAAAAGAGAACAGAATGGGAAGATCATGGAAAAAAACAACAACAACAACAAAAAAAAACACTTTCCATTCTCTTTGGTTACGGAAGATTTAGGTATTGACAAAGTCGTAGAAAGTCTTAAGTGAATGTGACCTGCGAAATTCAAATTAAATAATTTGGTGTCCTCATTGGTGTCCTCTGCCTATCTATGGATAGAACATTTTAATCTTAATGAACTGTAATGCACTCACTCGTTCTTTAACTCATTTTTGGGGAAATATCATTCAAGATTATGTTCCATGCTGGACACTAAGGCTATAGAACTTCATACCCACTTAAAGGAGAAGACGGGCAAAAGTGAATGTTACAATGAATGGTAACATTCCAAGGAATGTTAGCACATATATATGATGGCAGAAAGAAAGCATGTACAGGAAAGAACAGCCATGGAAGACTCCTTCATGGGTCTCATAGTTAGCAGGGTGGGTATACGAGCATTCTTCTCATCATCTGGACAAGCCACAGACAGAACACGTAGAGCTGTGTATGCAGAAAATGCAGGTAGGTAATCAAATGTGGGACATGTTGGGTGTGTGGACAGCTGGAAAGACTTGAAGCTTCAAGAGGCCAGGAGCAGGAAAGATCTTGCAAGCTCAGACACAATAAGTTTGCATAGGAATTGAAGAAGTTGCAGTAACCATGGGCCAATGGAATGAATATATATATATATATATATATATATATATATATATATATATATATATTCTTCAGATTGAATCTTTAGAAATCTGCTACAAAAAGACAAATGTAAAGAACATTCTCAAAAGAAAATGAGATGAGCCAATATAATCTAATGGTCGATATAGTATGGCAATTAAGGGCTTGAGACACTTGAGTAGCCTTTTTACTGGAAATATCGTTGTAGATCCTGAGTATATTTATGGGAATAATCAAGGTGTAGATTTTTACTTAAAAAATTAAAAAAATATATGAGTACTTTTTTGCAGCACATAGCAATTCCATTCCTCTTTTTCTTCTCCTCCGTTTCCCTCCTTCTTCCTTCCCTAAGTTTTATGATAGCTTTGACGTTTTAGAAATTTGAAATTTTGAGTTTTTTAAAGTAATTATAGACTTTGAGAACTGTGCAAAGACACTGCCAAGGCCTAAATGTATTTCCGGAAGATTCCTCCAGTGGTAGCACCTTATGCAATTTAGTGCTTCATAGAACTGTAAACTCCACCTTGGCATGAAGTAAGTGTGTACTTTTAATTTTGTGTTTGTTTTGTTTTTGTTTTTAATGTATTTGGTGGTGGCAAAGTATCACTATACAACTCAGACTCACAGTGATCCTCCTGCATTCAGCCTCCCTAACACTGGGATTACAGGCATGCGCCACCATGCCTGGACTTGTTGGCTGGCTCAACCTGCCCTAAGGGCAGGACTGGTGCGGCATGTGGTGCTGGGGATCAAACCGTGGTCCCTGCACTTGCCAAAGCTTGCCTAGGCAGGCACTTAGTCCCATGAGCTATCTCTCCAGCCTTGTACTTCCATGTTATCATCACACAAGTGTAGCCTCATGTAACCATCACTGCAAGCCAGACACAAAACTGTTCTATCACCACAAAGGTCTTTCATCTCATCCTTGAGTCCTGTTGACAGCTAAGTGGTTCTCTCCTGCCTAGTTGTGTCACTCTGAGCACTCAGTAAATGGAATCAAACAGCATAGGATGCTTTGAAATCAGCTTTTTCCCTTTTGAGCATCACGTTCATAATATTTGCCCATGTTCCATGACCCAAGATCTCTCATCACTCATCAGTCGTTCATAGGGTGTGTTGGGCCAGTAGTCCAATGTGCACCTGCCTCGGGTGTTTAACCATTCATCAACTTAGGAACATTTTGTTTATTTTGAGATTTATTACAGGTAAATCTGGAAGGAATATTCTCTGGGATAAATGTCAAACAGGGTAATGACTGGATTTTATGAAAAGAGTATTTTTATTTTTAAAACTTTATATACTATTTTAAAGTATAGCTATAATTTCTTACCAATCATGTATTAAAAATCTAGTTCTATAAGTGCCAACATTTGATATTAAGACTTTTAGAAAATAATTTCTTTTCATATAAATGTCCTGATACAGAGCTGGCAAGATAGCTCAGTGGATTAAAGTACCTGCTTAAGCAAATGCAGGGGTTGGAGGACTGATCCCCTGTGTGCCATCCTGGCTCTGCCCCCAGGACGCTCTCAGCTGGGAATGAGACTGAGCATGTTAGAGTACACCTGTAATCCCAGTGCTCAGGAAGCTGAAACAGAAGAATTACTACAAGTCAGACCAGTATAGTGAGACTCTGTAGACCCTGCCCTAAAACCAAAAAAGAAAAAAAAAAAAAAAAAAAAAGAAAGAAAGAGAAAGAAAAAAAGAGATATACTGATTTTCTCTCTCTGTCTCTCTCTGATAGTACTGGCTTAAATTTCTTTATTAGCAAGCATGAACAAACATCTCATATTTAACTGACTTCCATATCATTTTTATATAATTGTTTCTTTGTGTCATTTTCATATTTTCTAAATAGATTTTTATAGTCATTTTGAGAGTTTACAAATTCAAGCTATGAATCCTTTATCAGATAGGTGTTTTTTTTAAATTTTTTTTCACAGTTAATAGCTTCATCTTTATTTGCCTTATGAAATCTTACAAAAAAACAGATTTTTTTTTTTCTTTTCTTTTTTCAGCACTGGAGATTGAACTCTGGACCCTGCACCACTTGCCAGGAAAGTGCTTATTCTACTTAGCTGTTTCCTGACCTTGAAAAAGTTTATTTTGGATGAAACTCAGTATATAATTTTTTCTCTTGTGAATCATGTTTGTGATAGCACTTCTAATATATATTTGTATAGGGGTCAGGAGATAGTTCAGTGGAATAAGTGCTTGCCTGGCTAGTTCTATCCCTGGTACTACCAAAAAAAAAAAAAAAATTCCATCCATTCCCTTCCCTAAAATACAATAATAAAATAAAATAAAATGTATTTGTGTAGCCTTAGACCTCACTGAGATTTTCCTAAAAAATTCCATAGTTTTATGTTTTGTGTTGGAACTTATAATCCATTTAATTTAACTTTGTATGAAGTGAAATTTTGGTGAAGGCTAATTTCTTTTCTTTTAAATTGACTTTTATTAGGGCGGTAGATAATGTTTACATACCTTATGAGTCAATAACACATCCTCAGTCTTCTTTTCCCTTTTCCTTTTCTTTTACATCCCCCTCCCTTAATAGCTAATTGCTATAACATCTATGGGTTGTTTTATTTTTATTTTTTTATTTTAGGGAAGGGTCTACAGAGTCCCTACAAGATTGGATTCATAGTGATGTGCCTGTTTACAGCCTCACAAGAGCTGAAATGACAGGCACTCACCACCACGCCCAGTCTCAACTGCTGTCTCAGCAAGCCCTGGGGGTGAGGCCCGCAGGGCAGGTCCCTGGGGATTGATCTCCTGGCCCAACCTGCTAAGATATTTGGCAGAGCCTAACATCTATGTTTAAGGCAATCTCTCCCCTACTGAGTTATCTTCCACCACCTTATTTATCATCTGGTGCTATGTGACTTGTGGCTGTTTTTCAAGGTCAAAATGACTAAGCAGGCAGGACAGCATAAATACAAATGTACTGAAATGTACACAAGAGGGATGTTTACTTTCATGTCATTCATTAGAGCTATAGATTGATTCATCTTGCATAGCTATATTTTGTATACTTTGACCTACAGTTCTCCATGTGACACAAGGAAGTATCTTTGTTTTTTATCATCAAAATGCAATAGTAAAATAATTGTAGTATAATAATCCTACTGAATAAAAACCTTTGACAAAGAACATAAGGAAGATAATTAGCTTCCTCAATCATGACCCAAATATAGATTCCTTATGTATTCCCTTGTTGATTTTTCACTTTGATCACCCTTTTTTTAAAAAAAATTGCATTTAATAAGAAATAACAATATGACAAGTTTCAATACATGTTAGTAGTACATTTCCAGTATTTAGTATTTGATATAACACATATTGTTGTTCTCCTAGTAGTTATACAGAGCACAGGGTGTAGACCTGATAATTTTTTTAATCATTATTGGTACAAAATTTTTCTTCTCATTGCACTAAGAGAAAGTAGTTGGGTACATAATTCAATGTTCCATTATTGCAGTAGGTTATTTGCATAACTGGCAATAATGGAAGCTGTTGACATAAGCCTTTTCAGCTCAGCATATTAATCTAGCTTTATGTTTTATGCCTCATGGTTAAACTTTTCTGTTGGGTGATTAAGGGCAAGTTAAAGCAAAACCTGTATAACAAAACATGGAACTTTTGTTCTATGTCTGTGTTCTCAAAAGGTCCTAGATATTCTACAGTAAAGAAAAAAAAAAAAAAACTGCAATCAAACCATTGATGCTCTCACTATCTATTGCCAAATTCATTATCAAAATAAATTATGTGGGTACATAAGAATGATATTTAGGTAAATTTTTTGTAAGGGATGTTTACTAAAATAGTCATTTGGGTGAGCTATGGTGCCATAGCCCATAAACATAGAATTCAGGAGACTAAAGCTGGATTTCTATGAGTCTCAGACCATCCTGGGATCCATAGGTAGACCCTGTATCCAAGAAAAATAAAATAATCATTTGGCAGAAATTCGTGCTATATTTAAGAATATGCCTTATGCGGTTGAGTATTGAGGGGCATATATATATATATATATATATATATATATATATATATGTAATTTATATACATATATATTTATATATATGTAATAAATATATATATAGATGTAATTTATATGTTTATAGATGTAAAATGAAGTTGATTGTGTGAGTTAAGATAGGCAAACATTAATTTTGTGCGTTTGGATGATTGCAACAAGAACATCTATTTATTTGGCTTGGCAAAGAGGTTCCAGGTTTATGAATGAGTAGAACAGATTATTGTGAGAGGAAATATGGGATCTGACTAGGGTAGGACTATTGAGTTTTACTCCTGGGCTTTGCCATCTGGACATGGAACGAAGGTGCTATCCACCAGGGAGTAAGTGTCCATCACTTTCTCGCGCTGCACTAAAAAGTCACAGAGAGTTATTGCAGTTCCTAAATTTCTAAGTGACACAATACAAACCATATTTTAGAGATATTAGCAGTGCCAGTTTACATGGCTTTAGTAGTTACTGCAGTGGCCCAGGTGTGAAACAACAAATTTAAATGCATGCTCTCCTTTCACACCGTGTTTTACCAGCTTTAGCATCTGTAGCAAAACCGTGGAATTAAAATTTGTTGATTGCTTTCATTTCACAGAGCACTTTACCAGACAGCATCCGTGTGTTTTCTCACTTAGCATTCACCAGTGAACCTCCAGGTTTGGGTACAGAGGGTCTGCAGAGCAGAGAAACTGGTCCCGTCTGTCCATAGATAATTAAGAAACTGGCCTCTGATTCATTTCCTGAGCTAAAGTATAACCATGCTGCTGATTACCCATTTTCATTGTTTATGGCGAGGCAGGTGGATGAACAGCTCTCCCTGATTTATGTAGTGCTTGCCTTCGATAAATCACGGAGTAGAAACCCAGAATGCTGCTAATCCTAATTGTTTAAGTCCTAAGTAGGGAGAGATTAGAAAGGCTTAGGGTAAGGAGGCATCTTATGCAAGTGAGGGAGCCATAGCTCCTTGGGAGGAAGCCCTATCCCACAGTGTAACAGACTTTGGTGGATTCCTGTTGCTTCCTTCCATCTCCATCTGGCCCATCCTCATGGAGTTTTGATTTTTTAAGTTGTGGGGAGAGGAGCAGATAATGGAGATGCACGCAATGTGCAGAGACAGTGCAGTGTTCTCAGCCATGCCCTCACTGTTGAATTTCAACCATCACTAATTTTTGAATCCCTGCACACCATTCATCATGATAAAGGAAGTCGATGCATTATGCCCCACAATGCTCTTTGTGAAAATGAGAAGCATGGGGGCTTTGATAGCTCATGTTCCCAGAATCTGTTCTTACTCTTCCATGGTATGGCATTTTCAAGTACCCAGTGACAGCATTTTGAGCTTGTTCACCAAGTGGGGGAAGCCTAAATAGGTGACCCTGTTCACATCCTGTGACTGGATATTGGATAGGCCTAAAAACGCAGTCTGTTGCCAAAGAAGCAAAGCAACTCATGCATCCTATATGATCCGTTCCTCAGCCCCAAGGCAGTGGATGAGGACATAGCAATGTCTGTGTATGACTCCTTTAAAGGAACAATAAGTCTTGAGATTACAAGTCAGGGAGGGAAAATGCTATCCTTTTGTTTCAGGTAACTGTACGTATTGTTCCTTTTGGCTAACTTTTTATTTCCTCTTCTTTTTCCTCCATCTCCATGTCCCTATTTTTTCTTCTCCTTGGTACTTTTCCTTCCCTTCTTTCCCCCGCTTGTATTTTTCTCCATGCATCGGGAACCCATAGCAGGTGCAGCAAGAGCAATATCTCAGAACCAGATGATGAGCCAGCATGTTTGGAAGAGATTGACTACAATTCAGATGGCAGCTCAGACCAAGATGGAAGCATCCCTGAGCTAGACCAGCAAATCCAGGAGTGTGCCTCCAATCAGGATGAAGAGGAAGAAGAAGAAGAGGGTACTGGGCCGAGCAGAAACGCCATCCTATAGTCCCTGCAGGTCCTAAAATGTCTGTTTCCAGCCACTGGATTCAGATACATACAGTGTGAAACAGCGGGCCTGTGTGAAGTCTTGATTTTATTCTAGCTCCACCATGCATAGAATCTGGGTGCTTCAGGATTATAACATTTTTACGCACTGCTGCCCTGCCCTTGGAGCCTAGGCATGCTGCCATTGTAATTAGAATAGGACCCCAGTGTATGGGATTACCATGCAACCTCTGCACACAGTACTGAGCTCTTCTGCACTTCAGTGCTTGAAGCTGAAGCCAGCCGGAAGCAGTAGAGTGGGGATGAGAAACCAGGAATTTATGTGACTTTAAGTTGCTCCATGAATGAGTGGTCTATGAGAGGTAGCATCTGAGATTTCTAGCACCAACATGAGCATCAGTGAAACTCTGAGGGTCCTGGAAAGGTGATAAGGTACCAGTTGGTTAAGCGTAAAAGACTGTGAAGTCACATAATTGCAAGTGTCATCCTTCAGGTCTGTACTAGTGTATGCTTTATTGATTTAGTAGAGACCTGGATAGATTCTATGGAATAAAATTTGGTCCGTTAGGCCTATGATGGACGACAACATAGTGCCCTGGAAAATGCGTTCACATCAGAATAAGACAGACAGATGAGGCTCATAGACTGGGTCTGGCATTACTCATTATGAAAACTTAGGCAAGTCATTATATCTCTCCAAAGATATCTCTTCAAGTTTTTTACACACTCAATAAGAGTGAGTGTTTATATACCGTGAAGTTATCCTAAAGACGAAGTGAAAAATAAAACCGTGCAGTTTGGCATGCACTGCATAATAGTGTTAGGTTTTTCCTCCCCACGACACACAGAATTCTATATAAGTATTCTCACAGCTACAGAAATATGTTCTCTGGGGCCACATGATTGAGTTGTAGTCTTACTGGAAGGGCTCTGGAAAGGAAGTTCAATGGTGAAGAGCCCTGGACGGTGATGCTGTACAAATCTTTGTGTGCAGAGGGAAGCAGCTCATAGGCATGACTGGTAAGGCTAGGCAGGCCATTAGAGGATGAGAGGTAACTTGTATAAGTTAAATATGGATCTATTCAGTACCATATGTATTTATTCACAATTAGATTTGGCTATGAGAGATGGAATATTCAAAATATTAGCAATAGGTCTTCTCTAGTGTAGAATTTCTCATGTCCAGAAGTCAGAGCTGAGGTCATATTTGTGCAATGACGGAAGCCCAGGGTCTCGTCCTCTAGCTCTACTGTGTAGTTGTTTCTACTCTTGATCTAGAATTGCTGGAAAAGCATCAGCTGTTCTCTCTGCAACCTAGAGAGAAGCAAAAAGAATGCTCCACAGAACAGGATATGTTTCCTACTTTTCAAGAAGCTATAAATAGTATTTGTCCTTGATCCCACTAACAACAAAGTGGTTCTGTGATCACAATTAACTGCAGGGGAGGCTGGATGATCAATATTTCTAAAAGAGAGCTTGTCTGATAGGCCATCCACCACCAGAGAGTTGTGGAAACATTAAAATAATCCTGCAGAAAACTTATAATGTTCTGTTCCTTTTGGTTAGCAGAAAGGCACAGATCAAAATTTTGTTAGAGTTTAAACATGAGTCATAAGAAAAAGGCAAGTAGGTTGTGCTTTAGGAAATTGACATTATTGGTATTCTCTTTTGTTTTCAATTCTTTTTCAAATTTTCTTGCTTCAGCTCAGAAATCTCACACCCATGCTTCACATTAAGACATTCAGTTTTCCATGGTATACATAAGAAATTTAAAAGAAATAGCAAAGCCCCTGCATTCAGACCCAAACTAATAGCATCTCTTAACTGTTCCTATATGCACTTTTTTTTTTCCAATGATAAATAGAGGAATGCATAATGCTTCTGTATCTCCATTGTTTTGAGGCATCAAGACAATAACATTGTTCAAGTATAAATGCTGGAAAAGGAGACAGAGCAATACTAGCTCATTGCCAGTAACTAATACCTCTGCCTAAATAAATTTGTTAACATTTACAAGAAAAAGACCCAATAACAGGTAAGTTTCAATAAGGAAACTTTTGGGAAGAAAAGGGGCTTGTAATATTGTTGGTTTTCCTACACAACACAAGTAAGTTAATGAATCACTGTGTGTGTTGCACTCTACTAATTCATAGAAGACTTACAGAGAACTCAAGTTACTGTCAAAAAGAATAGTACACGTTTTACTTTAATACAGGGTCATATAGTATGTAAAGGATAATACGGGAAACACTTAAGATTTCAATTGTGAAAGTCTGCTAGAAGTTGAAAATTTAGATGCTGTGCAGGAGTTTACAGCCAAAACATGGAGGAAATGCATGCAAAAAAAAAAATAGAACTAAGAAACAGAGACCTGTGGAGAGACTGGAACATGGACTAATGTGTCCAGTGTTTCTATTTCAAAGCATGTATTTGCCTATTGAGGAAAGAAAAAAGTGACCTGAGATTTAACAGGGAAGCTAGACCACAGTCAGATTTAACAACATATGTTATGCCCTATGGAAGGGGATAAACTTAATTCCCCATGTGATAGGGAAGAGCTCAGGACTTTTCAACAGAGACACGTTGAGAGCAAGACACCAGTGTACATGTGCCAGTACCACAGTCCCAACCTTCTCATAGTTTGGTACCCCTGTCAAGCCGCTTATTTACTAGTGTGAAGCAACTTCTGGGCCTCACATGACAATGGAAGAACAGAGTATTTGCAGTGAGGTGAAGATTACGGATGTCATTTGTGACCATGCAAACTGTTTGGAAACCAAGAGGTGCTGTGCAGGAAAGGACACGCAGAAGGTAACAGAAGTGGAGAGAGAAATACACTCAGACAGGCCCACTCTTAGTGCCACCTCCATGCACACTACGTGTTCAGGCTTATGATGTCCTAAGTATAACCCTTTGATTTTAAAACGATCTCACATGTGCTCATCTCTGATGAGCTTCTCTTCTCTCATGATCCTATTTGGTGCAACCAAAACCAGCTCAGATTCACCTTTTCTGTCATGGCTTTTCTACCCACTCAAACCATGTTATGTAACCTGTCCTCTGTGCACATTGTGCTATTTATGCATTTATTCTGCAGCACATTTACCATTCCCAACCTGACTTACGTGCTTTATATAGCCGCACCCGAGGCAGTACTGAGTAGTGCGCTCTAGAACGCATGTGCCTGCTATTATTTTGGCACCAGTCATTGTGCTCAGCAGACTTCTTCACATGTTGGAGGAATTCACAAAAATGTGTCCCCCACTTGACCTCTAGCTTCCAAGCCAGACATTTAACATCTTAATGAAATTGCATATATTTGCTTGATTTCCTCTAATTTTCCATCTTCAATCAGTGTTCATGTTATGTGGAAGAAAAATAGTTTAACTAAAAGGGCATCTTCCAAAGGCACAGAGCCTCTGTGGCAGATGTTTGCCATGGGAATCTGCTTCTAGGGCAAGGCATGCTAGAGAAGGAGCCCAGTGGCCCTGTCCTCATCTGTGTCAAACAAACACTTAGACAGAGCAGTGACAATGGAAGGACAGCATCTCTAAGTTTCCCTGCTGGCTGCAGCATTCATCCAGGTGCTCTGGACCATGTGGTCACATTGCTGGGAACTGGCCTTTGCAGCTCTGTGTGCCTTGTGCCAACTTGGCTTCCCAGGGGCTCCTTGCAGTGCTGGCCGTGAGTTTCAGCATCCAAGTATGCCATCCATTGGCTCCAGGTTCTTCTAAGCCTCCAGAAAAAAAAAAAAAAAAAAAAATTGAGAGCCACAAAGAACAACTGAGATGAACCTGATCCCTGAGTTACAAGCTCACGTTGAGGGCTGCCAACACAAGTAAGGTCACATGAAATCTTTAAGAGGAGGAGAAATTCCATTGTGCAGCTTCCGTTTATCAGCCTGGAAAAGTTAGCTGTAGAGTTGACTTTTATATTTTGAGAGGAGCCTCTGCCTTATGCCCGGAAAAGAGGCTTCTATGAAATGCCTGACCTAAGTTAGCCTCATTAGGAACTCTTCACATTGATCCATGTGGTAGATCTGAACACTTGAGTTAGCATTAGAGATGCATTTATTCTGTTCCACTGGTGCCTCACAGCTTGGCTCTGAAAAACGTCCATCTTGGAAAGATGCAGACAGTGGCAAGCAACTGATGGCCGGAGTTTTGGGGCAAAAATAACTCAGCAGGTCTGGAGCTTCTACTATCAGCCCAGTGGATATTTTCTTTTGTTTGTGTTGCAGATTGGCTTCATGACCCCATTCTTGATGTTAAGAAATGTTATTTAGATAAAAATGATTGGTAGAAAGAACTTTTAAAATAAAAATGTTTTGGCTTGAATCCTTTCAATGGCTAATAATAAAATAACTTAAAAATTAATAGCTTAATTAATCAACAGATGGAAGCGAGATAAATAGAGAGAGGGAGAGAGACAGGGAGAGAGAGGTTTAAGTAAGAGCACAAGGGTGAGACAACTTTTATCTCACTGGTCACATAAGGAAGGAGGTGACTAGGGATGATATTAAACCATCTTTTCACACAGAAACAAAGGTCTTCAATGTACAACAAAAATCCCATCCTTCATTATTATGACATAAGCTCTTCTCCAAATGTTTTTTATACTTTAGGTCTACTTGGGTCACAAAGTACAGTGGGTTCAGACCCCTTGGAAGTGAACATATTCTGTGAGAAATTGCTGAAGTAACTACACCTAGGCCTGTAACAAGCTACCACTAAAAGGAGGGTGCTGGCCAGTTAACATGGCTGAGACAAACTGAGTCTTCTGTGTTGGGGCATTTCTGTGATATTTTAGGGTCTGTAAGACCTTAAGGGATTCAAATGATTTCTTGGAAGCAAACAAGTATTATGACCAGCGCCTTGACAAATAATGAAATTTTAAGTATGATTCTTTGAAGCAATCCAGCCAAAACATTTGAGTGTGGCTAGTCTTTGAGGGCAAAGTAAAATGTGGCACCAGGATCAGTTATGTCATACCCATGCAGAAATGTGAGGAAGCAAGGAAGCCCAAAGTTCTGCATCTGAGCAAACAGCATGTGTAGGCTCCATGAATATTGGTTCTTGGAGATAACATCAGTAGGTCCCAGCCATTCCAGTCTAAATAAGATATTATTTTAGAAAGTGTCACTAAAGGAAATATCTGGGCTGGGATGATAACTCAGCAGTCTAAGTATCTGCCTGGCAAGTGCAACCACTGGGCTTCGTGCCTAGGTAACACATGCTGTGCTACTGTGCTGGCCATTGAAACTGGGCATGGTGGCACACACCTGCAGTCCCAGTACTAGGGAGGCTGAGACAGGACATTCACTAGGAATCCAAGCTGTGTATTGAGACCCTGTACCATATCAATAAAAGAATTTAAAAATTAAATAAAAATAAAAGAAATATCTGCCTAGGTCGCTGCTTTCTTCATGCAATTACATAGTCACTCTCTTAACTCTCCCAACTGTGAGATAGATAGACGCTGACACTGCCATCACCAAAAAAGCAGTTCACCTATATTTTCAAGGCAATTTTAGGGAAGAATGGATATAAAGTATGATCCCAGGGATGCGTGACTTCTCTATGCATGGCTGTATGATTGCCCCAGAAAAGTGACATAAATGTTACTTCGGCAATGGGAAGTTTAATTTAACATTGGTGAACATGAACAGTGCTGTCCAAAACTGATTTAGACTACTGCCCATGTTGCCCTGTTTATCACAGCACGGCCTTTGAGCTGAGTGAGGAAAACCCTCTTCTTGTGGCCTTTTTATAGGTGAAGGTTCTGATTATTATGATTGTCAAATTGGTTAGAATAAGAAACACCTAGGTGGTTATGAAAGCATACTTCTGGGTGTGTTTTGGAAGATATTTCCAGAGAAGACCGGCATGTAGGCCAGTGAATTCAGTGAAGAAATATCCACACCTGATTGAGGGCAGCACCACACTCAGTCTCAATTGCCCTCTCAGAGTGCCCTGGGGGCAGGGCCAGCAAGGCAAGCCTGGGGATTGAACGACTGGCCCTTGTGGCTGCTTGCAGGTGCTTTAATCCACTGAGCTATTTGGCCAGCCCTCTCTCTGATTTTCTCTTGAGATGCTGTCATTTCCTATGTATATAGGATTCCAGCTTCTTCAACCTTTCACTGTAGATTCACGCCAGAGGCTTTCCAGGCAATCTCCAACCCTTCTGATTCAGATCAGCACTGCATCCTTAATCCCTCTTATTCTAAAAGTTCCAGTTTGTTATACTGAGTAGCTTCTGAATCCTCTGGTTCCCCGTCATGGAGACAGCCTATAATGTCCCTTTATTCTGTTCCTCCAGAGAACCATAATCTATACAATTAGTAAATGATAGAACCTTGACTTTACTACAAGCAATCTGTTTCCTAGACGCATCAAAGAAAAACCACCTGTCTTCAAAGACCACTAAGGACCTATTTGAGGCCATGGAACAACTCCCTGTCTCTAGGCAAATATGTTGTTGGTGGTTGTTTTCAACATTTAATCCAGTTATAAATATTTTGTTTGCAACATCTCAGCAGTTTCAAAGTAAGACTTTTATTATCTCTACCCATTCTCAGTGAACTTTTTCCTGCAGTTCCTAAACTTCACCATGTCAACGGGAATCTGTTCCCTATTGCTCAATCTGTGTACAAAAGAGATAATGAGCTCTTCACCAGAAGAATGAATGTGCTGAGAATGCTCCGGTCTTACCCTTTAGCTTTGGCTTGAATGCATCCACTGCTTCCTTTGTTTGGGAACGATTTTCACCCAGACTTCAGAATTGTTTTACTCTGATTCTTCTAACCTTTGTATTTTCCTCCTCCCTGATTCTTTGAGCAGAAAATGGCATTTGGAATGAAAAATCATTTCTAGTTCGGATTCAGACATCTGTCATGGCTTCGTATGGCCCTAAGATGAATAAATGTGAATGGACTCTGAACCTAAACCCTTCCAGATCTAGTCTCTGTTTATGTTTCTGATTTTTTCTCATCTTTCCTTCTCTCTCTTTCTGTCTCTGTCTCTCTGTCTCTCTGTCTGTCTCTCTCTCTGTCTCTCTCTCTCTCTCCCCCTCCCTCTCTCTTTCTAATGTATTTAGTACAAGGCCTACAGAGCCTCACTACACAGATCAGACTCGCAGTAATCCTCCTGCTTTCAGCCTCCCAAGCACTGGGATTATAGATGCGCACCACCACAACCATCTCAGCTGCCATCTTAGTGCATCCTGGGGCTGACACAGCACCCCGAGTGCCAAACGCTGCTCGCTGAACCTGCCTAAGCAGGTGCTTTAGTCTGCTACGCTATCTGGCCAGCCCCTGATCTCCTTTCTTAGCGTAAGCAGCTGCACCATGTACTTACATGCTTTCTCCTCTGGGAACGTAGTTTGCTTCTAAAATCTCAAAACATGTCAAAGAAATCCCATCAGTGTTTGTTGTATGGTGTTTTCTGGGGTCTCTTCTGTCTTCTTACCTGGCTAGATTTATTTTGGAGAATAAAGATGAATTTGTTCACAGCTACATCATGAGAACCCAGCACTGTGTTCATGACGTAGTGGGATTTTATTTAATGTGTTGAATGATTGAGATCTTAATTTCCACTACAAGTTTTCCCAGAAATGACCTCCTGACAGTTGCCTTAGTAACCTATTAAATATGGATAGTGGAGCCACAGCTAAGTTAAATATATATGTGTCCAACCAACACAGGGTAGTGGGGAAGCACCCCAGAAAAATCCATCTCAGCCCTTTCCCGCAGCGCCTCCGTGTCTGTAATTTTCCAGAAATCACTTCCTTCTTCCTCCAAATGGCCTGTAGAGGTCAGAAAAGGGCCTCGGTTTCCAATCACCAACTATCCTCTGTCTCCATTAGCATTCTCCCCGGGTGTGTATAATTAGGCAAGACTAGGCTGGGCACGTAGGAACGGAAATGCATTGACTTTAATAAAACAGAGTGTAAAACAACTTTAGATTGACTCCAGCCTTGTTTATTCTTGCACACTTGTAATTCTGCTTTGGTATATTCCCCATCAAAGAGAGCATTGTCCTAGGAGCTGAAGCTTGTCCCTTCAGTGCTACTGCAGCCAGCCCAAAGAGGCCAGGGGCACCAGCTTGCTGCTCCTGGCTTATGGCAAAGATAAATAGATGATAGATGATAGATAGATAGATAGATAGATAGATGGAATGAAAATGTGTAATTCTTAAAGAAAAACAATAACAGAAGAGCATATGAACACAAAGTGAAGAGCTCCTACTAAGGTTCTCATCCTTTTCAAATGCACTCAGAGTCAGGAAATAGACTATGAAAATGATAAAAACGGAGCAGAACACTGAAATTACTATTTTGTTCCACAAGTTATCGGCTAATGTGCAGAAAGGGAGCTACATCGGAACTGTCCAAAGCTTAGGATCGGGTGCTACCACTTTAATGGATGACTCTGGCATGACCATTCCCTTCTGAATCCCCGTTTCTCCATGTGAGGGGGGAGGGCTTGGATCTGATGAGATGTAAGTCGCATTTCCCACCGCCAGCAGCCTACTGCAAATGCCACAGGCCCGCCGGCCCCGCTGCTGAAGAGGCAGCGTGAGGTGGCTATACTGGCGCTCTGTCTCCGCAGGGACCGAGGCCAGGCCATCACAATGACCCTTTCAGAGCTGAGAGCCATGATGTTGAAACCGTGCCAATGCCCAACAGAATAAAAGCTTCTGAAATTAGGGCTAAAAATAAATAATAAAAGGAAGTGACAACATAAACAGGAAGGCCTAATGGAGAGGGGTCTGAATTGAGTCAGCAACTTGTGGGGTTGGGTGGAGAAGACCAGTTTATGTTCACATGCATTTGGCAGCCCTTTGGGCGGCCTGACTGGAGACATGAAAGCAACGAAGTACAAGTTTGCTGCTGTCCTGGGAGATCATAGGAGAGCGATGAGGCTACTCTCTGCAGCAGTGTCCTCTGCACTGTGCGGTCGCCATTACCTCTTTGCTGACTCTTTGTTGGTTATTGAAAAAGGGAGCTCTTATACAGCCCTGCTCCCATCTTTGGCCTCCCCTTGAGCCTGTGCCAGGTGCCCTCCTCAACCCTCTCTCTCAGCATTTGGGACCCAGCTTCCTCTCTGCCTCTGCACATGCTCAGGATTTCAACTCAAATCACATTCAAATCTGGCTCTTTGGGACAGGATGTGTGCAGGAGGGCCAGGGAAAGAGAGCTCATAGCAACTGAGCAGGCTGAATTCTCTAGCCAGCGTGTGTGTTCAGGCAGCCTGCAGGAGGCGGCCTTCACTAGCAACTACAGGACTGGGAAAGGTAGCAGTCACCTTTGGACACCTCTCCAACCCCTCAAGGACTCCTAATTTCCAAAGGTGCAGATTCTAAGCAGACTGAGACCTTGCTTAACGAGGCAGTTTCACCAGTGTTGGGCTATGCAAATATGAGCACTGCTGCAGTGTGGGAGGAAATGCAGTTCTGCTGTGCCTTAGACAATAAGAGAATCTGGGGGTGCACCCCGGCAAAAGAGGGCCAGAAAAGAGAGAAAGGAACAGCTTCCAGTAGGACTGGACGCTTGGCGTCAGAGAGCAAAGGGCGTCTGAGAAATCTGAAGTCTTATAAAAGTGACAGCTATTGCTTACTTTTGTTTACTGGCCTGTGGCTTCTCATCTTGTTCAAGCTCCATCTCCTGAAGCCTTCAGTAAAAATGTCCTGGCTGGGCTAAAGATGCAGTTCAGGACTGGAGCTCTTGCTCAGATTGCAAGAGTAGTCCCTGGATCTCCAGAACTAGAACATGAAAAAAGATAAGAAGAAATTAAAATGAACCACCACCTCCAAATGGCAGGGTTGTGGTTGTATTTTTTTTAATAAATTGAACATTAAGTTCTTTTATTTTGAATAAAAATATAAGGAGGGGCAGCTGAAGAGAATTCAGCTGAAGCAAACAAAGGGTTTGAAAAATTCATTTCTAGAACAGTTTCATTTTATTTGGACATTTTAAGAAAATGATGATACTGATAAAAGCAACTTACCTGAGCGCATACCTTCAATCAGTCCTCGGGTTAAATGCTTCTTATTCCCTCAACTCCTGTTGGGTAAGTCACTGTGGAGGTCCACATTTTACAGACGAGGAAACAGTGCTATTCTGGAGACTGCACCCCAAGTGACTGGGCGAGAGGCCAAGTTAGGGTGTGTGCTAAACGCATCTACTCTTCCCACTTTCCCATCCTGTAAACCTCCTGAAGAGGATGTGGGCATCTGAGGGACATGTGGAGCTGTGGTGTGTGTGTGTGTGTGTGTGTGTGTGTGTGTGTGTGTGTGTGTGTTTCTTGAAGCAATGTGCCTTCTGCCTTCTTCTTGAAGCCAGCTTACAAATGGATCTTTAATTTTCAGCCTCCGATTTTTAAGTTTAGGCAAAAGCCATTTTTCCACTTTGTACCTTTTAATCTTCAATTCCCTCAGCTTTCCTTCTGTATTTCTGGAGGCAAACGCTGGGTGACCTTTTGAAGAAATCTCCCAAAGGGCTGCTGGTAGTTCCCGGTGATGTGCATGGGGAATGAGAGGCCCCACTGTACCCACCCCCTAAATGCCCAGACCATATTTTTAAAGATGAATGTCAAACAGAGGTTAAGAAAATATCACAGAAGAAAATGACCCCTGGCGAAATCAAAGTGGTTTGGGGTAAGCACAATTTCCCTTAGGACACCCTCTGTGGATCGCAAATTATTTTTCCTAGGTGTCTATTTATCATGTCCCTGAGCACACTGAACAACATCATGCATTCCCCGGGCGACTCTAATTCTATCAGTGTCTTGTTGTGCTTCTGCCCCGGCAGAGGGACGGAGGGATCCACTGTACCCTTGCACCCGGAGCACTGTAAGGAGAGACACTGTGACTTAGCTCCAACTGATACTCAATCTACTTTATGAAGCCAGGATTGCTTATTTCAGTGTCTTAAAAGCCACTTCCTTTCCGTTTTGCTTACCTTCTACTTAAAAGTCAGTGCTCTGAGTGAACCGGCCATCATGAAAGGCTGCTCAGAGAAGGAAATCCGGAAACAGAGGACCTGCCTCCTACCCTCTTGGCTCATTCCTTCCCTTATAGCTCACCAGGAGGCATTAATATCCCACAGAGACCGCTCCCCTGAGTCCTGCTTTTCTTTGTCTGAATATTTTTGTTCCCCTCTGGGTTTTTAAACATTGCTCATTTAATTGCTTCTCCTGTGAAGTACCTCTGAGACGACAAAATCAAAGACGTTGGACATTGCAAGGAATAAGAGAAGGGAAACCAGGTTGTTGTCAACAGTTAAGTCCTTGGGAATGGTCAGTAATTACCTGGCCATGTCCTGTTTCTGGCTCATTTCTTTTTCGCTGAACATTTCTTTCCTTCTCCATCTTCCTCCTCCTCCTTCTCATCCTCTTCCTCTCTCCCTCCCTCACCCTCCCTCCCACCTTCTCTTTTGCTTCCTCACTTCCGTTCCCTCTTCCCCTCCCTCTCCCCCTCTTTCTCTCTCTCTCACTCCTAAAGAACATATCCTATATGAATGAAAAACACTGGAGTCTTTAAAGAAGCTAAGCTGGTGCTCATTTCTAAGAGCACGGATTTTATAAAGAGAGAAAGCTTATGAATAGAAGCGATGGTAGTAAGCTGTCATGGTGTGCTGTAATACTTTGTGCTAGACAGTGTGGGAAAGATGTTAAAGCCAGAGGTCTACAGGCACCTTGGGTGGGACACAAAGAAAGGCCAGGTGGAGCTGCCTCTAGGCCTCAGGCATGAGGGGTAGCCCCATGATTGTGTCAGTGTATGTGTCCCCTGGTTTGTACAGATGTAAAACAAATTAGCATACCTTTAGCATTAGGAAGTAGTTCCCACTTATTGCAGCTCTGTAACACAGAAGCATATAGGACTTCTCTATTCACAGTGCCTCAAAACTGAAAGGAAAGTACCTACCCGCTTGTCTTCTCACTTGGAGTCTCAGGGTAGGAATCTGCTGGCAAGCTCAGTAGAGCGCTTCCCTGAATTCTGTTCCTTGTGGGTGTAGGACTGTCCTCCTCTGTCCCTTACAGACTATTCTCAGGAACTAGCAGCTGCCCACATTCCTTGGCCAGCAGAAAGCCAACAGCAGCCTGCTGAAATGCCACTTCGCCAGAACCTGGAACTCTGTCTTCTACAGCTGAGAAAATGCTCTGTTTTACTGGGCTGGTATGACTGGGTTGACCCACACTGATAATCTCCCTCCTGCTGTCTAACATGGCATCACCACAGAGCTGAATGTTATCATAGTTAGAGGTTCCATCCATGACCAGAAGAGGAGGAGAGGACTGCAGAGAGCAAAATTTACTGAGGCTTTTTTTTTTTTAATACATAATCTTACTTGCCAACTGTAGTAATATTGGTACATATTACATAACACTTTCTGTTGGGCAGAGACAGTCTTGGAGTTTTGTGTCATTAGCTCACCAAATCCATACAACAACTATAGAAGATGCATGCTCTTGTAGCCCTGATTTTATGTTTGAGGAAAGTAGGCCAAACAGCATTAATGGACATAGCTAGTCAGTGGTTGGGTTGGGATTTGAACCTAGGCTTGTGCTACATTTCTTGCTGCATGGATCTCCATAGATCTACATATAATTATGCTCTGGCCAGGCATGATGATGCATGCCTGTGGTGTTTACACTCTAGGGGCTCATGTAGAATAGTCCTAAGCTACAGCCCAGCCTGAGCCACTTAGTGATCCAATGAGTCCCTGTCTTAAAGTAAAAAATGTCAAAGGTTAGGCATGTAGCCCAGTGCAAAGGCACTGGGTTCAATCTCCATGCACATACACTCGCACAAGAAGGGCTGTCTTTGACTTAGTGTTTATCTTCTTCCTATCCAACCTCAGAAATAAGCTCAGATCTTGGATCTGTGCAGGGAGTCAGGAGAGGACGCAGTAGATGGAGGCACAGCACGCAAGGTGCAGACTACCTGTGGCTCACGCTCTCGCCTCACGGTCGTGTGTATCGCGTCTTCCTTCCCTGCTTTCCCCAGCTTGAGCTTACCTTTTTGTGTGTGTGTGGTACTGGGGATCAAACTCAGGACCCTGCGCTTGCCAGGCAAGTACTTATTCTACTCAGGTATCTACCTCCCCAGGCTGAATTTACACCATTAAGTTGAAGTACCAGCCACCCTTGAGCCCATGTGAGTGGAAAGTTGTGCTGTACAGGTGATCGGCCTATACCAAAAGGAAACAAAAAGTTACAATTAACTAGTGTTTACCCCATAGGGACAATAGGGACATTACCAAAATCTTTCTGTGTTCAGCTTAGAGGGAAACTTAGTTAATTTATTTCATTTTTCAATCTTCTATCCATGGGGTGAAATTATATTAATTTAGGCAGAAGATGAAGATACATCCTTGAAGAAGTAGTTAATTTAGAATCAGAAAAAATAGCAAGAGAAATTCTAATAAATATGAAGCGATGCTTATTCAATATAATTAGTAATGGTATCAATGTAAGAAATCCACCAGTGAAACTACAGTGAGAAATATAGGCTGAAAACCCATAACCAAGGGCTGGGAGATACCTCAGTGACATACGTGCCTGCCTGGCAAGTGCAAGGTCCTGAGTTTAATCCTGAGTACTGCAAAATAAAATGAAATGAAAACATAACCAAAGGCAAGACCTAGAAATGAGCCAACTAGACAGAAGGGAGAACACTCACAACACTCAATAATTGCAGTTACGCATTTAAGTGTTATATATTAAATCACTAAATGACACAGACCATCTGGCATGATCAAATGGGAATCTAAACCACGTTTCATTCACTGTCCAAAATGATGTGAGAAGATTTGTAATGAAACACTCCAGGTGGAAAAGACACAATGAGAAAAGCATTTTCCAGAATGATGGCTGAAGGGAAGAATTGGAACGCAAGAAGTGAGGTCCGGAATAAATGACTGAGACCGAGCAGGGGCTGGCGTAGGGGCCCGTGAGAAGCATTCATCAGTTTATTATCAGAGCTGCTGTTAAGATCCTTGAGCAGGAAGACACTTACAGTCTGCCGGGAAAGCATGTTAAAAGAAAAAAGAGGAGACAAGAAATGCAGCAGGTCCCTCTCCCAGCGGGTCATGGGGGAGCCAAGAGCTAGAGCCTCTGGACAAAGGTGGAGGTCTGTGGATGCAGAGTTGCAGGCCTATCCTGCATTCTTACCTCCGATGTATACAGTTAACTTTGACAACACGATGAAGAGGGAGACGGGGTAATCAGATTTGTTAAATTATCTGGGCTTAGGACAGATTCAAGTGAATTGGAAAGACAGTCTCCTTTAGTTGTCCAGTTGACGCATCAGTTTGACATTCACGGGCCTCTGTGCTGCTGCCCCTACCTGCTGCTTTAGGCTATCTGCAGAATCACAGGGCCTGAAGCCTGCTTCTCATCCAGAGCTGCCTCTTCGCCATCTCCAGAGGGTTCCACATACTCTCAGCATCTTTCATTCTTTTGTCCTTCTTTCCTCCCTTTAAATAGAAGTTCAGGTCTTGATTTCTCTCCTGATCTAAATATCTTCTACAGCTCCTGTCATCTCTGGTTTTCCACTTTAAAACATTTGCTATGCAATTAACCGCATATATTCACGCTTCGTTAATTGGTCATCCATCTCTCTTTTCATGGTTCAGTTAGCTTGCACGTGTCCATCAAGAAGTTACTCTTCTCTCATTGCTGGGACAAAATTCCTGATGCCCAAAGTTAAGGAAGGAAAGGCTTGTTTAGCTCATAGTTGATGGAGGTTTCAGTCCATACTCAGTGGGCTGCAAGGCACAGGGCAAACATGCATGGTGGTGGAAAACAGCAAAGAGCAAAAGGCAGGGCAGCAGCTGTGGCAGCTTGTCCTTGGACTCACACATGTCCCTAAAAGGAGGATTAATGCTTTATTATACTATTCAATAGTTTGCACCTTCTAAATTCAGTGCGTTTACCCATATTATTACCCCACAAAATGTCCCTTATTAAACTCCATGTGATGTTACATTCCCCATGGTACAGACCATGCCTAGAGAAGAAAGAAAAATTCTACCTTAAGTCGTACACTAATAAATAGCAAAATCAAGGCTTGGAATCAAGCACTGGACACAATCCTCTCTTTCCCTATGAGGCCATGGCATATTTACATCTTCTGTAGTTATCACTGTAGGCAATCAATACACCAAAATAAAATGCTTGTAACATGTACATATGTTAAAAAAAGATCCTCCACTAAGTATATTCTGGTTATGTCACTTCATTTGAGTATGGATTTCACTTTACATTGTGTTATTGTTTGTGTCTAATTCTCTCCCAAAGCCTCTTGCAGTCATGGGGCAGCTTCTGGAGTGTGTGATTAATCCATGACCCAGTGCTGGGATTGTGGGGTGAGTGCTGCAATCACCACAGAATGAGTACTCTGCATATAATTTAAGGAGGGGAAAGAGGCTAGCAAGCTGCCGCAGCTGCTGCCCCACTCCTTGCTCTTTGCTATTTTCCACCACCATGACTGTTTGCCCTCTACCTTGAAGCCCACTGAGTATGGGATGAAACCTCCATTAATTATAAGCTGAGGTTAAGTAAGACTTTCCTTCCTTAATTTTGGACATCGGGTATTTTGCCCCAGCAACGAGAGAAGAGTAACTGAGACACAGTAGAATTTCTAAATTAAACTGAAGGCCTGGGTGTGTTGCATATTCATGTATCCTAGCCTGTCCAGTACTTGCTCCCATATACGCACATGTACACTCATGGATATGTACACACTACACCATAGTCGTTCTGCTGGCAAGTGCTGTACGCCTTCATACTTGAAAAGTTATTGCTATTCCAGTGGTGCAGTGAGTGGTGTTCATTCACAAGGCACAGAAAACTTTTATTCTAATTTAGAGGAGAGAGATATGTATTCTATTATTATTATTATTATTATTATTATTATTATTATTATTCCTGGTTCAGCCTGCCCTGGGGTCTGGCGCGGCATGTGGTGCTGGGGATTGAACCTTGGTCTCTGCCATTGTCTAAGCTTTCCTAAGGAGGCACTTTAGACCACTGAGCCATTTCTCTGGCCCTGAGAGAGGTATGTAATCTTAACAGAATGCTTCAAGACTCAGTTGTACTGCAAAGTTTCCCAGAGCCTATTGGTCAGGTGTGTATGGCCCACATGTTACTTGGAAGTAGGGCCCTGTGGGTTGCAATATAAGCTTTGAAGGGTTCCTCATTTGAAAAGCTGAATGACTGTTGCTCTATTAGTCCTGATCCTGGAAATCATGATGGATGGGAAGGTTGCTAGTAAGCATAGGGTTTCTTCAGGTTTCATGCTTGGTCTTTATTCAGCACAGAGAGCCATGACAGCTCTGAAACTTATTAAGAAACAAGAAGAAGCCTAGAAAGTATAAAGGCTACTGGGGCAGGCAGGATGCTCACATACCCACGGTGTTCCTAGGTTACCCAGGCATGGTGCTCTCCGTGGTGGAGTGCAGCTCTCACACCTCAGCCACAGAAGCAGTCTCTAGGGAGCCTGTCAAATATGGCTGACACTGATTCAGCAGTTAGTGATGGCGTCTGACAGATTTCACTTCTAACTCCTTACACTGGTGATGCTGATGTCAGTGAATGGAGGATCACATCTCGGGAATCACTGTCTTAGCCAGCACCCTGTCTGGCCATAGGCCGCAGAAACATCGCAGTCTTTTTTTTTGTTTCTTTCTTGTTTTTTTCAGCTTGAAGGACATTTACTTAACTGGTTTATATTCTTTTTTTAAAAAATCTCGTTCATTTTAAAATAGCAATGAAACAGTTTCAAAACAGGCTAGTAGGACAGTTACAATCATCAATACCTTGCATATTATTGTCTTCATAGTAGTTATTCAGAGGACAAAACATAAACATGGTATCTTGTCTAAACAATATTAGTATGAAACCTTCTTCTCAATGAACTAAGAGAAAGCAGTTGTATATCTTTCTTAGCCATCTTGTGTGTGTGTGTGTATACGCTCTTCTTTGTAGTGGAAAGTATATATATATATACTTATATAGCAAATTATTATATATTATATTATATTTTATTAATATAAAATAATATTACATTTGTTAATATTACAGTTAATATTAATATAAATTGCATATTATATTAATATAATAATATTAATATATAATTTTAATTGTAATTTATGTTAGATGCATTTTATTATCCATAATAAGATATTATTATATATTAATATATATTTTATGTTTATATATATATATATATATATATATACATATAAACTTTTCTTTGTGATGGAATATATATTTTGACTACAAAACAGTCCTGTATTTATATCCCTCTTTTTTGTTTTGTTTGTCAGAGATGGCATTCCACTGGAGTTAGAGAGCTATATTTCATACCACATGTGTAAATGTCCTACATTGCATTCCTTTAACATGCGTCATAACACCTATAGTTAGTAGCCAATCCTAAACACTGACTTTCAGCTCTCTTCTAACATTTGCCTGCATGTCTTTGGAGAATGCAGAGAATAGCTCTGTATTACCCAGGTGTTCAGGGTATTCTATGAAAGTTACAGAGCTGTCTACTAAATAGTGAGGAGGTAATTCCTAGAGCTTTCACATTTTTTTTTTCTTAGAAGGAAAGTTGATCATCAAGGGACGAGAGAAAACAGGAAAATTCTAATGTAGGATGAAAAGAAAATATAGATCCCTGCTCCCTCTTCCCTCCTTTCTTCCCATTTCTTTAACTTTCCCTGTCTTCTACTTTTCTCTGATGGTTCCTCCTGCTATTTTGTTCTTCTTCCCTTCTCTTTAGGTCTGTGTGCATCTCTTGATTCCTCCTCTTCTCCCACTCATAGAAAAGAAGTCACTGCAGAAAGTCTGATCCTCATTGGCAACTTCCATCTCCAAGTCTGTTTCTTCATACACTATCCTTAGTACATAGGTGTTTTCTGAACAAAACAAATAGTGTTATGCTGATCTTGGCTTTTTACTTTTTATTTTTATTTTTTGATATTGGGGACCTAACTCAGGACCTTGCAATTGTCAGGTAGGTGCTGAGCACTCTCCCCAGTCCCTATGCTGATCCTAAATTTTGTTGGATCATATGGGCTAGGCAAGATATATAACAGTGGTACGGACTTCTTCTGAACGCTTCTCCCGCATCTACCATGTACAACGTCGTCTTTCTAAAGTACCCTCCCTCTTTCTCTTCGTTCCTCCCTTCCTTCCTCCCTCCCTCCTTTCCTTCCTTCCTTCCTTCCTTCCTTCCTTCCTTCCTTCCTTCCTTCCTCTTTCCTTCTTTCCTTTCTCATTCCTTCTTCCTTCCTCTTCTCTCTCTCTCTCTCTCTCTCTCTCTCTCTCTCTCTCTCTCTCTCTTATCAGGAATTGAAAATAAGTCTTTGTGCTTGCCAGGTACAACAAATCCTCTTTTTTGCAGATCTCAGAATGAAGGGTCCACTATGTTGGCCAGGACCTCTTTTCCCTGAGTATATGGATCTAACTTCTGACCAAAAAGAAGCTGGTAAATTTCTAGGCATACTTGAGACTCATGAAGTGACTGTGACAGCTCTAATAGGAGTTCCAAATACTACATTATTAATTTCTAAACTATAGTTATATAGAGATCAGCCCGAAGGCCAAATAATATCCCTAGAAGCAGGGAACGATAAACAAAGCCCAAGGAAGGCTGCTTTCTGTTACTTGGAAATCCCAGAAAGGTGAGATCCAAGGTTGCAGGTAGCAGCTTATTCTGCAGGTGCCCTGTTCTTTGATCCCTTTCTTGGTGTGTTAATGGTTGGCTTCTCCCCTGCTGGTTTGTTATATGTTAGCATTTTTGTAAAACTAGTGTTAGGTAAATGGTAGAAGAAATGATGATTTGTAGTCTATATTCATGAAAATTGTTTTTTTTTTTAAAGAACTTGTTTTATTTTATTTTCTTGTTTCAGAACTTTTGTTTGTTTATTTATTTTTATGGTCGGCTCAGCCTGCCTTGAGGGCAGGGCTGGCTCAGCATGTGGTGCCCAGGATCAAACCGTGGTCTCTGCAGCCGCCTAAGCCTTCCTTAAGCAGTCGCTTTAGACCACTTAGCCATCCTGAATGAAAATTGTTAACACATTCTTTAGCCTGTTTAGCCCTCAATAAAAATGAGGTACTTCTGCAGCTCTGAGCTCACTTTGAGAGAGACCTCAATGAGACCTCTGAAGCTATATATATTGGGTCTTCTCATCGTTTCTTTTGATACCAGCTCATAATATACAACACTAAACCAATTGAAGAGTTTAGTTTTAAGAAATATATGGAAAAACGACAGAAAATCAGGCATAACAGTCAAGCCAAAGGCATAATTCTCCATGCTCATTAAAGCAATGACCCCCAAGGACTGGGTGCACCAGAATTTCTATATATTGTGAGCACAGCTGTTGGACTTTTAGAATTATGGCATTGATTAGAATGAAATCAATCACTAGAAAGATTGCTTTTATTTTACTATAATAAACAACGAGATATGTTAAGAATCTCTCTTGTTTATTAATCAAAGAATCTTTATTTACCCGTGGTAAAGGTATTTTAGATGAAGAACAGGTAGAAGGATACAACAAGGGTATAAAAGATCCACAATTTAATATTGGTAATCTTTCTGGGCAGTAGACAGTGTAAAAATTTCATGTGTTGATTTACCAGACATATCAGTCTTGTGTCTATCTGCCTATCAAAGTCCTCTAGGGTAATTGCTTCTCTCAAAGAAATTAGCAGAAGGACGAGGATACCAACTATGTATATTCCATCACTATACCATTTTACTTTCATCATTAGATGAAACATAACTAACTACTTCAGAGAAAGTAGATTCACACACACACACACACACACACACACACACACACGTGTATGTGTAAACAGTAAGCTCCGCCTCCAAAGTTTCCATATCTTTACACTCAACCAAACGAGACTTGAAAGCTTGCAAGATAAAAGTTTATATCTCTACTGAACATACAGAGAACTTTTTATCATTATTTCTTAAACATTCCAATGCAACAACTATTTATAATGTATTAGACATCATGAGTAAATCAGAGATGATTTAAAGTATATAAGAGGATTTGCATAAATTATATGCATTTATCAAGCCATTTGGTAAAGGGATTTGAGTATCTGTAGATTTTGATGTCTCAGAGAGGCCGTAGGACTAATTGTGAGTGGGTGATGGGACAATTACATACATACTTGCATGCATGAATGCATACATACACATACATCTATGAGTTCTTCACTTAAATTATGGACATTTTGCTCTATATTGTAGCCTCTGAGAATATACAAATAATTCTAAGAAATCAAAGAAGGAAAATCTAATCCAGTCAGATCCTACTAAGTCCTCTTTACACTAAGCATACCAAAATAATGATGTATGTAGCTCAGGAAATGGTTTTGAAAAGCTGCTAGGCATTGATACCATGGAGGATGCTATTCTAAATGAAGTTATAAAGATGGCCAGGCCTGGTGTTAGCTGAATCTATGATGTACAGAAAAAAATTAGAGTGGAGCAAGAGCAGAAGCCTGCCCAGGACAGAGCCATAAAGGATGCAAAGACTAAGAACTAGGGATCAGGGATGTGGACCAGGAAGGATATGACTCCAGGAACACTTTATTGCAGGAAGACTTTCTGGTCCAGTCTGAGACCATAACACATGTGACAATGACTTCAGTTTTCCTCGAAGCTCAGAGATAGAAAACCACGCACTTGAGCTTATAGAGGTAATCCAAAGGGGAGCAATTCTTTGAGTTCAGGGTGGGCTCTCTTCGCCCCTGTGGTTCCTTCCTCTGTACCAGAATGTACTCCTTGTGGCAAGCGTGGAGGAGAATGGCAATGTGCTCTGTCCCTCGTGTCTGCCTTTGTTTTGTACATGTGCTTGTTGATTCTGTCTTTCTCTTTATAATGTATAATATGCTCTTCTGCCTATTTTAAGTGCACTTCTAATTACCCTATTTCTAATGATCTGGTATTTCATTTGAAGAAATGAGTCAAAGATCTCACTTATATTTTGTGGGCTTGTTTTTATATGAGAAGTTGCTACATAGTTACTTAATCTGTGTCAATGTGTGCTTTCTTCACAGTGTACCCCAAGTCTACCATCTCTTTTTTCCAATTCCTGTCTACTGATATTATACTTGTTGCTATTTCATGTGCCATTGTTCAATCTCCTCATATCAAGTCCTGAATTATTCTTTTAATAGGAGAGTCTGAAGTGAACAGTAGTAGCAATAAAGGTTGTTCTAGATGTGTTAGGTAGGGAAAGACAAAGGCAGAGCCATCTTTCAAGGCATCTCCTTTGTAGTTTTGGGAATTCATTTCACCTATTTTTCCTAGGCCTCTTGTTAATGCACAGATGAGGCTATTTATGTATCATGATCTTAAAAATTTGCACAATCCACACCATTCCAACCCAGAGTTCTGACATGTCTCACTAATTTCTACCTCTTTAGCTACATGACCATTTAGAGCGGCCTCAGACAAAAGCAACTAGGTAATTCCAGCACTCACGAATAAGAAGGTTCCAGTATTAAAAATGCCACATAACTATTTAAGAACTTCAAGGATTCTTCCAGATAACTAGTTTAATGTTCGGGGGCACCCAAAACATGTAAGCTGCTTGGTATTACCAGGAAGCCCAGTGGGATTTAGAGAAATCTCTACGGAGTAAGCACACTTTTAGTACACTGGTCTTCTGCTGGATTTCTGGGATCTTGACTATTATATGTCTGCTTGTGTTTTTAGTTTGGTTGATGTTATTTGGAGTTCTGTATACTTCAGTTACCTGAATGTCTGATTGTTTTCTCATATTTGAGAAGTTTTCTGCTATTACTTCTGTCCATATTATTTTTATATCATTTGTATCGACTCCTTCTTTCTCATTGATTCCTATTAATCTCACGTTGTTCATTTTTGCATCACCTTGATGATATTGAATTACTTTTTCCTGCACCCTGGTTGTTTTTATGAGATCCTCTCTTACCTTTTCACTAGCTGTGCCTGTGTCTTCAAGATCTGAAATCCTATCTTCACATTCATTCATATGGTGTTGCCAGCTTCTGATTGAGATTATATTTTCCTGTATATTTCTTTGAACCTATTCCATGTGATGCATTTCTTTCCTATACTGCTCATTGAAGGGTTCCATCATTTTTCTAATCTCTAATTTTTTATCAATCCCTTCTTTAGATGCATTTATTAAGTCGTTCATTGTAGTTATTTTTTCTTTTTCTACTTCAGAGGTTGTTCCTGCTCTCATTTCCTCTCTACCTTTTTGTAGTGACAGTAAGTATGCTTCTGCTTGAGTGCAACTGCCAAACTCCTGATAGTAGCCTTCATTATAGCCCATGGCATTGAACTCTTTCTTCTACCCAAAGTCTGAAAGGATGTGTGATCAAACTACATGATGAATATTTAAATTTAAAAATTATTAAAACAAGGCCTGGGAGAGGCTTTATGATCCAAGTGCCTGCAGGGCAAGTGCAAGGGCTGGGGTTTGATCCACAAAACCACATTCCTTACTAGCCCCATGCTAAGCTGGCTACCAAAACTGCTCATAGTGGAACACAACTATAATCCCAGTGCTGGAGAGGTTGAGATAGGATGATCACTATTAGACTGAGCTGTGCAGCATGATCCTGTACTAAATAAGTGATTAAATAAATTTTAAAATGTATTATAATAAAAGACACATTACTATTAATCTCTGTCAGAATACTCTCACTCCATACATATTTATCATGTCCTTCTTGCCAGTTTTGAAGCAGTTCTGTAAGTCTTTTTCTCATGAGCATCTTTATGAAGCATGTTTAATAAAAGAAAAAAAAACATGGTTGGGCCAGTGAGATAGCTCAGTGGTCTTAATTGCCTGCTTTGGCAAACTTAGGTCACCACAGAGAACGTGGCACCACATGATCCCTGGCACCACATGCTGCAATAGCCCAGCTCCCAGTGTCAGCTGAGCTAGTCGTAACATAAATAAAGTTTAAAAAAAAATCACTGGTTCTGCTGAGTACTGTCCAAAGAAAAAGTAGGCTGCTGAAAACACTATGGTATGTCCTCATCCACATTATGTATCAAATCTGGACCTTCCACGTGTCAAAACTACCATAAAAACTAGATTTTGAACCCATTCAGGATAGTGCCAGAACAGTACAATTAAAGACATTCAGTGGACAGAATTTCTAGCACTTCTTTAGAAAGTAGCGAGAATGAAGGCGGACTTACAGGTAGTATCGTTTTATTATAACAAATTTTAAAATTAAAATATCCTTCATGGGTTTCCATTGCACTTTACACTTCACATTCACAGATCCATAGAACTTATTCTCTAGAGCATAAAAACCAGAAGATACTTCTCCCTAGGGTCACCTATTTAATTTTCTTCAACTTCATAGCCATTATGTAACAGGCTAAAGTTTGGCTAGGCTGAGAAGCAAAGGTGTTAATAATTTGGCTCTTGTGGTTCTCAGCAACCCATGCTCCAGCTTTCTTTTGTCATTTCTCTACCATGCCTGCTTGTCCAAGAAAACACATCATAAATCTTGCTATCAGTCTTGCCTGAAGGGCTAATAAAAAGGCACAAATAAATGGCTCTCTCCTTCCCATGCCACAGAATATAACAAGCACTCCTGGAATGGGAGGTAGGCAATGGTTCTGCTCAACTGCTGATAGTGTAATGTAGTCAAATCATCCACTCTTGAGAGCCTCTCTAAGTTGAAAGTAAAACCTTGCCCTGTAATCCTCATAGGGCAGATTTGAGCAGGAAAATGTCCTGCAGGTAGGAATCTCTTGAATATTATCCTCCAATCAGAGTGGGTCAGTCTCAAAAGCAGAAGAAGGAAAGACGGCTGGCAACAGCTAGTGAGGGAAGATTACGTGCCTCTGGTGGACATGTTTTGGGAGAGCTGTTTATAATTACAACAAAGCAAGAGTAGCCTCCGAGATGCTTACTTAGAGATAATCGTTTCATGTTGATGCCTGTGCTTACTTACCATTTCCTCTATTTTGTACATAACTCCCTCCAAAAAAAAAAAAAAAATGTTTTCAACAAATAAATAAAAGAAAGCATATTTGTATGCTGTGAGTTAGCTGTCCATTTCAGTGTATCGGGTATCTATGAAATAAAACAAAAACAAAGAATTTAGCCAAGATGACTTCACAAGTATTTTTATAGACAACAACATAAAGATTGTTAAATTCTATCATAAAAACATAGCAACAAAATGATTACTGCTGTATTTCTGTAGCTGTTTTTCTTATATTGATCATCTTTACGCTAAGGAGAATTTTTCATTTGATTCATTCTGTATCTTAGAAGTGTGTGTGTATGTGTGTATGTGTGTGTGTTCATGTGGTAAGGGGTAGGAACTTGGATGGAAGCACATTGAATGCTATTGGGAAACATTTTCCTAGACTTATTTGCTTCTTAAAACAAGCCCATATCATCATTTATAACCATAACCTTGAAGGCATCATGGTTACCTAAATATATAAACAAAATGAAATGTACAATTTGCAGGATGTTAACTTGAGTACTTTAAAAAGCTGGAATGATTTAGGGGGAAAACACTCAGTAAAAAAAAAATTGTGATGTTATCTAAGAGTGTTTATTAAGTGCCTATTTGTGGTTCTGTTTTGGTATTCTAAAGGACAAGATAAGTATAATTGTAGAATTATAAAGCTGGAAGAAATTAAAAAGATATCTTATCCTG
Source organism: Myocastor coypus (assembly GCA_004027025.1). Lineage (NCBI taxonomy): Eukaryota > Metazoa > Chordata > Mammalia > Rodentia > Myocastoridae > Myocastor > Myocastor coypus. Next base: position 42,525 of record PVJA010012959.1, read on the forward strand.
CTTGTTCCTGTACTGATGGAAGAACTAAGGCTAAAATGGATGAGTTCCTGTGGTAGAAAGATAGCTAGTGACAGGGCCCAGCCCAGTTTCCCTTAGATCCAGCTCTAGGCTGCTTCCAAAACCCTTTCCTTGAAGAACCATATTACAAGTATTGTAAGCATCCTGTGGAAAATAAATCCCCTACCATGCACAGAAACAATGAAATACTTTCTAAATGTTATATTAAAGATATGTAAGCATTAACCTTAGTCTCTCTGAACATTTTCAAAAGTAGAGAAGGGATACTCAGGCATTTCTGAAGTTATTTCATTAATATGGAGACTCCAGATCTTTTAGTTTTAAAAATGGATTTCTTTATAGGGAAAGATTAATCTGAGAATTTGTAGTTCCTACGTGAAAAGAGTACATGGAAATGCTCCTCTCATCTTCCTGCTATAGGGATTTACCCTGAACTAGAGGCCAGAGAATTGTTAGAAAAAGAATTCCTGAGAGCAAATCAAATCACCAGTCTTCAGAGGAAAACAATCAATTAGGTCACATCAAGTCAGCTCCATGGGAGAAGGGCAGGACTGCTCCTCCTGGGTTGGTCCCGAGTGTTGTATTTTTTCCCAAATTGCTACGCAATGACATCAACCAGGGAACATTCCTCACTCTCCTGCTCCACTCTTCGCTATATCATAGCCCATTATGAAGGTTTTGCTGAAGGCAGAAATTAACCTTTGAGGGAAATTTCTTTCCATTAAGTCTAGTTACATGAATCCAGCCTGATTTCTTTTCTGATGGGAAGACTTTCTTTATCCAGCATTACATGCTTATAAAAATGTTCTGGGCTTGCCTGCATATGACAGCCTGCCTGATGGAAACAGAATTGTTAGGCAGATATGGTCTCCATGGTGATGTTTTAAAGGCTGAGTTTAAATCAATCTTGAAAATATTGAGGCATAATCTGTGCACCAGCAATTGAGTGCATAATAATAGAATTATTCAACAATATAGAATTATCTGTAATTCTGGCATTTGATACTTTCAAAGATTAATCTAGAAATGAACTTTTGACTGCTCTGTATGACCTCGACAGTCTCTCCCATCATGTTTGGCCTGAACAGTTTTCTGTAGGTTTGCTTCCTGTCACTGTGTCACCTGCTGTGTGTTTCATTCCTTCAAGCAACTTCATGCCACCCTATCATCAGGCCCTTCGGAGCCCTTCTCTTCACAATTTCTAATGTCTCACACAATTAGTATTTATGTGTATTTTATGCTAGGAATTGCTACAACAGGAAGAAATTGCTTTTGGAATAAATGTTGGAAGAGGTTTCTAAGTCTACCAGAAACTATTCTAGAACTTTAATTTTTTGTAAGCTTCAGTTTTTCCAGGTGAAGAGTGAACAAACTGGCAAAAATAATCCCTAATATCCTTCAGCAAAATATCCTATGATAAAACTCAGTTATAGAGACAAAATAACAGCCATGTTAACACAGTTATCAGACTGACTTGATGTGGTGTAATTTTTTTTTTTTTTAAATTTCTTTCCTGTACTTAGGGCAAGGTCTACAGGGTCTCAGAAACCATAAGGTCTCACTACGTAGATCGGACTTGTAGTAATTCTCCTGTTTTCAGCCTCCCAAGCACTGGGATTACAGGTACGCTCTACCACACCCAGTCTTGTCACCGTCTCAGCATGCCCAGAGGGCAGGGCCAGCACAGCCAGTCAGAGTCTCAGCATGCCCGGAGGGCAGGGCCAGCACAGCCAGTCAGATATCGAACCCTCCCTCTTTGCTCTGCGGAAGCAGATGCTTGATGTAGTGTAATTTTGATAGAGTATTTTTATCGTTAACTTTTCGAACCTATGCTCAACATTCAGAAATATAATAAGCAGGAACTGGGGACTATTGAGAATGGAGTCTACGTCTGAAAGGCTATTTGACGCTCAAGCTGGGAATCCTGATCGTCAAGTTTCCAGTGATGAAGTTAAAGCATAAAATGATTTATTCTTTATGACCTATGTTAGTGTTGAGAAAATTGTTTTGAAGATATTAAAGGAGAGTTTTAATGGTTCTTTAGGGGTCAAGACTAAATGCATGTGTAGAATCACCCATTTATAATGAGAGGTCAGAGTGTGTCACTCTGGTCACTTATTTCCCTGCATGTGAGCTCAAGAAGAGAACGAAGATGCTTGTATTTTCTGTGTCTTTTGATGTTTTGTGTTGGTTTTTTTCCCCTTCCTTTTTAAAGTGTATATGAGTGAAAAGCAAGCAATGAAGCAAATATCACCTGAAGTCTTGGACATTTTTCCTTTAAGTAATGTATAGTTAAAATAAATATTTATTGACTACCTACTAAGTTATGAGTTTAAGGGTCAGTGTGGTGTCACACATGAGACTGCAGGCCTTAGAGCAGGCTAGTGTAGTACTTAACAGAGTGCTTGTCTAACAGTTAGCCCACAATAAATTTTGCTTCTTGCTGGTGTTGTCATTTATTGTTTATTGCATGCCATATACAAGATAGTAAGTTTGGAAAATAATGAAATCTCTACTCCATGGATAGCCAAAATGATCCCTATATATATTCATAAGTATTTTTAAAATACTGTGTGCGAGAAAATTGTGCTCAACAGAGTAAAGAGGATATAGCAGTTCCTTTGGAACATTCTCTTGGATCCACCACAACACATTTCCTCATCTTGTGCTGTAGTAAATTGGACAAATGTAGGGTCTAAGTTAAAATGTTATGGGTGTGAAATAAATGGTTACCACAATTTCAGTCCTGCTAATTTTGACCTATCTCTGCCCTGAAGAAGGCATCCTTTTAGATGGGTATGAAAATAAACTTGGCTGGTTTTTTCCTAGACCCCTTTCTCTATCTTCCAGACCCCTGCATTTCACCCTTTCCTGGGTTCCTCTTCTTGTCTTGCATGATGCCAGAGATCAATTAGGGAGTAAGCCAATATTTCCCCGCTCTTTCTGTCAAGATAATTAGAGCACTAGAAGCCACTTCTGGAGATGTGGTTGTCATGTGACACTAAAATTAATTCTACCCATGAACCCACCAGCCCTGATAGAAAGCATTAGATTCAAAGTTCTACCATGTTCTAGTACAGATTTACTGTGATGGTTGTGATCATGATGCACTTCTAAATTTCAACAATAAACTCAATTATAAGAAGTAAAACAAACAAACAAACAAACAACAACAGAAACTCACTGCCAGCCACACCACTCCAAGCAGCTTAGCACAATGGTCTCTGATTTGGTTGGACCTATTTCTCTGTTGTCACATGCCCCACTTGCACTCCTCTACAGAGAGAGTTTATAAAATCATAAATAGCCCATGTTCACAGTTAGCCAAAGTGAGTCTGACTCACAATGAAATCTTGTTCTTGTCATGCTGTGGGTTTGAAGAGAGAAACACACTGAGTCTTGAGAGCAAGGCAACTCGAGGTGACGATTTTATGTGGATTTTAAAGGGCAGTTATGATTAGAAGTGTGACTGCAAAAATGACATTTCAGTGTTCCAAATGTATTCCCTCTGGTGACTCCCATGTCAAATGCACTTAGTTTACAAATATAAACAGAGGATTCCCAAGTGCAGCTGTGGGGAGTTTAGGAAAAGCTTAGAATACAACAGCATCAAGTCCTGCCCTTTGCACTACTAGGACATTCCTGACCACCAGTAAACAAGGCGGCGGGAGCCAGCTGTAAGGGTACAGGGGGTGAAGGGAGGGATGATGGGGAGGCTGTATGGCAGACATGGCCCTATACCTGGCGATGTGACCTCAGGTCCCTGCTCTACCTTTTAACTTGAAACATTTTGGCCATGGTTCCTGGAGCAGTATGGGTGTGCCTACATTTGTGAGCAAATAGGGAAAACAAAAGCGGGAGAAAAATAAAAAACAAATAAGAGAGAAAAACATAGGAGACAAGCAAGAAGAAAAAATAAGTATGAATGATGTGCTTAGCATTGCATCTGTTTGTGGAAATGCTAGGCTCTGTGTACTGTGGTGAATGCACTGTGTATACTGTGGACAATACCTTCTGTGTACTACCAAGCTCTCTGATCCTCCTGACAATGCAGCAAGGACTCCAGACCACACTTGACACAGCTAGCATTTGCACATCAGGATGAGGGCAGATCAGCAGGAAAATTGCAACTTTTCTTTCAACCTAGGAAGCATTACATGGCCCACCTTGAAAGTCCATTGGGAATCGATCCCATCTCTTCTATAGTTTGGTCCCTGGACAAAAGCCAAAGCACACATGGACCTTAGGAGCAATTGAAAAGAAGCAAGGCAGGTAGACATAAAAGATGCAGGATGAGAACAAAGTATAAAATTAAACAGAGATGTGCCCAACACAATGTGCTTCTATCCAGTGTCTCATTGGTCCTTGGCATGAGACACCTGACATTTCGCAGTACACCAGCATACACAGTCCAGCCCATGATTGCTCAGAGGCAACCCTCATAAATTTTGTTTCTAACATGTAAATCTCTCTTACATGTTTGAGAAGACTGGCAACCCATGGAAATCCGTTGAGATGAATGTCGGAAGAGATGAATTGTGAAGATGTCTGCCTTCTTAATTAAAGAAAAAAGAAATGATGTGGCTGCCTATTCTATAGTCTTCTGTCTTGTGCATGGTTGTGATGGCTAGAGCTATGGCTTCCTTTGGCCAGAATACAAAGGCCCAAAACCTTAATATGCTTGACCTGTTCAAATGATGATAGTTATTGCTCGCTTTGCTCTTGAGAAAACAAAACAAAACAAAACAAAACAAAAAACAAAACTCTATTCTTCAATGGCTTTATGTATTTGTGTATTTATTATTTATTTATTTATTTATTTATTTATTTATTTATTTATTTATTTTAGAACTGGAGATGGAACTCAGGCCCTTACACTTGCCAGGAAAGGGCTTATTCTACTGAGCTATCTTCCCAGCCCCTCTTCAAAGGTTCTTTGATCAGGTATAGGCAGCTCAACATATCTTTATCTGATATAAAGACAATGACAGGGCACTTCTGTCTCCCTGTAGGAGACTCAGCTGTACCAATCATCCAGGAAAAGATACTTAACAAAATTAAGACTGATCTTGGATTTGGGGAGAGCAAGGTATGAGCTCTTGATGCATCAGAGAGAGCTCCTGGGATTGGATTGGGGTCATCCCATTTGAAAGACCTAGAAAGTCTTTTTAGTCTGGCAATCTAGTTTAGGCCATAGAAAATGAAATTTGGGTGCTGGTAACGTTCATTACCCACACACACACACACACACAAAAGAAAAAGTAAAAAGAAAACCAAACAAGCTTGAGCTTTCTACTTTTACTGGAGAATTGTGGTAAAACAAATAAGTATTCATCTTTCACCAAAACGTTGGAATATGAACCACTTTCATGCAAAAGAGCAAGTCCGGTGCTGTCTCCTTGCAGAAGCTCTCAGTGAGACTCACACATCTTGTTTCGGCCTTCCTGCCTCTGTGTTTCCATTCTGCCACTGTTTCTTACAATACTTGTCTTGCAACACCCGCTTTCACTGGGATTCCTGCAGAATCTGCCTGTATTCTTACCTCACCTTGAAGTCTAACATGATGCCCTCTGCAGATATGGCACTTTGTGAGGCTTTGGTCACAGTGTGCTTTTGCCAACAGTTGTTTTCTCTGTGTTTTCAAGGAGCATGTGAATGGGGACTAGTAGAGACCTAGAAGGTGAAAGAAAGCCAGAAAAATGTGCTTATCATCTGGGAAGAATTCTAATGGCTCTCATGAGAAACAGAGCGCAGAATGCCAAGCAGAGGACTTTGGATTTGTCTATCTGGCTTTCAAACACATTTTCTGCTTCAGAACCTTATGTATCCCAAGCTCTTTAACTTACTAATCTCTAAAGTATAGATAATAACAATGCAAACCTCTTAGATTTGCCACATTAGCGAGATCATCAAGTGTTTGGAATAGTTCCCAAAATATAGTGAGTGTTCAAGAAGCCCACCCTGTTGTAGTTATGAGCAGATGGTTGATTTTAGCAACATGTATTTCATACTTTTAATGCTGGGTGTCTGTAACACAGAGCTGTTCACTAACAATTGTTCCTGTATTCAAGGATCTTGTAAAATGAGTAAGAAAACATCAGCAGATAAGTCACATCCTTTGGTGTTACATGCCCTATGATTTGGATTAAAAAAAAAAAAAAGGATGCTAAATAATATGTATTCCCCTTGCAATAAAATGGGAAATAGAGAAGACGAAAAGATACACTTAAGGAATCCAAATTATTTAGTAAGTCCTACATTGAGTAAATATCTGTCCTTCCATGTGCACCAAATATTTATTCTCCTACAGTAAGATAACTGAAAAATGTAACCATGCAGTAACCTGAACTGGAAGCTTCAATACAAAGAGCTATTAAATAATGTGTGGGATTTTAAGATCCTACCAAGGATTGGGTAGCATGGTATCTGTCAAAGGAGTGGTGGAAAGTATAGGAATAGCTGATACTCAGAGCTGTCCTTGGAGCACTGCTCTTAAATCTTACTGGAAATGTACCCTCTGGAATTTATTAGAAGGCTGTCCTTAAGTGAAGCTGAAAACAAGGAGTTGACTATTAGAGCCAATGTAGTAAAAAGCATTCAGATGGTTACATTCCTCTGTAGTCCGCTAATGTCTTTGAGTAGAAAATTTGCTACTGTACAGGTCCTCTTATGTCCTGAGTCCTCACTGATTGTGAAGGACTAGGGTAAATATATTGGTTATCCTTGTAGCCCATTTTTTCTTCTAATTTGATATGGTTTGTGTCTAGTTGTCCCCCCAAAGCCTCATGTAGTCATGGGGCAGGGACTTCTAGGGATTGAGATTAACTCATGATCCACTGGGATTATGTATTTTAGTACTGCTGGGATTATGGTTATGTGTATGTTCCCTAGCCTGGGACAATAGTCTGAATATATTATAAGAGAGACAGAGAAGCAGATTCTCTCTGTTGCTCTGGTTAGTCTGTTGCCTCTGTTGCATCACAGAAATGCATGCCTTCTTCTCTGTTCCACTCAGCCTTGGAGTTAGTCAAACAAGGACTGAAACCTCCAGTAACTGTGAGCTGAATAAACCTTTTCTTCCTTCATTTTGGGTGTCAGGCATTTGTCCCAGCAACAAGAGAAGAGTAACTGAGACAGAATTTGATACCTCAGAAGTGGGGTCATTGATATTGCTAAACCTGACTACATGGATTTCAAATTTTTGGGAATCAGGGCTGGGGAGATACCGCAGAGATACAAGTGCCTGCCTGGAAAGTGGAAGGTCCTGAGTTCAATTCCTGGTGCCACAAAACAAAAATCAGGAATGGCTTATAGAAAGAGATTGGAGAGGTTCAGAGAGAGGTCATCTACTTGTGAAGAGCTGGATATACTTTGGCTATTCCATGGGGGAGATTCTGGCCAGAGATCAGACCAAAAGACTGTCTGGAAGCCTGTATATAAAGAATGGTTTATGGGCAGAGATAGAAAAGGTTGGAGAAGTTGTCTACTTGTGAAGAGCTGGAAAAGTTTCAGCTGTTCTTTTTGGAAGATTTTGGTCAGAGCTCAGACCAGAAGACTGACAGAAGGCCTGCCTGTAAAAACCATGTTGGGGAAGTTTCTGCTGGGAAGAAGACTGCATGGGTTGTTGGACTCCAGATGATTTGTGCTATGGCTTGGCTGAAAGTCTGTGAATTTTGCTCATGCCCAGAGAATTTGCCTATGTCTGAGGTTAAATATGGTAAATGTATAGGTCAGGGTTTTACTAGAGGAACAGAATAGATATAATATAAGGAATGGATATTAACACCAAATATACAATCTATAAGAAATTGTAAGATTGGCTTACAATAGCCACAGAGTCAGATGAGGAAGCGCGCACAGGGCGTCTGCACACTCCGGACTGAAGGATTCAATCCTGAGGCTTGGACTCACTGAAGCACTCCGTGTAAGTCTCTGTCGGCTGACGGGTCCGTAATGGAGGACTGAAGTTTCTGTAGTTGGAGGCTGAAGAGTCTGCGGCGGAAGGCGAGAGGTCTAAGCTGGAGGCCAAAGAGTCTGCGCTGCAAGCCAGACGATGAAGTCCAGTCTGAATGCGAAGACCGAAGCTTCTCCGACGAAGTGAAGTGTTGACTCC
>PVJA010012960.1:0-50715 GCA_004027025.1 Myocastor coypus
TATGGTACATCTCTTTCACTCAAGTCTTACATCCTAAAAGTACATTAGTAGATCAACACATTACTGAGTATAGCACCCCTGTATTCCAGTCACCTTCTAAAAGCCCCACTGATGAACACATTAGACTTTTTGGGGAATTCTAGCTGCAAAGCATAATATTTCCCAAACACTCATGTTCATCTCATGCAAAATACATTTATTTCATCTCAAATATTTGCAAAATTCTTAATGGTTTTAGTAATGCTGAAAAATCCAAGTCTAAAGTTTCTTCTGAGGCTCAAGGCAACTTAGCTGTGAGCCCCTATAATAGTCAAAAAGAAAGCTAAATACTTTCAACATAGAATGGAATAGAGAGATATTTCCATTCTAAAAGGAAGGAAGAGCCAAGTAGAAGAAATAAGATCAAAGCAAGACCAAAAATCCAGCAAGAAAAACATCTAGTCCTACAGCTTCACATCAGCACCAGATGGTCCTGGTCAGGTATAAGCTCCAAAAGAAGTTCTGTTCTTACTGGCCTTGCTGGCTGTCATTCACATGGATGTTCTATTAGACTGGTTCTACTCATTACAATTGTCCTCAGTAGCTATTCCTTATACCCAGTGCCTCCAACTTCCTGAGGTCTCCAGTGTACATTGGGCTTCACTCTCCCAGCTTCATGCACTGCCTTCTCCACGCACACTGCCTAGGGTTCCTCTGAAATATGAGTTAAAGCTACCATGAGCCCACTACCCTCATATTCTGAATTGAGGAAAAACTCACAGGATGTGAATGATGCCAAAGCTTGCCACAGGTAGTGTGGACCTCTTGGATCATGGTTACAAAAGTCTCTGAGTGCCTGGATGGGTCTTTAGATAGTCTTGAATGAACAAGTGCACTGGGGCTCTCCTCTAAAAGTGTAGTCTTCCAAAGGACTTTATCCTTATATATCTTTGAGCCAGAGACACATGCAGTTTGACCATTTCCTCAGATACTCTCAAGAGATCTATATCCTATTATCCTGATACAAAGTACTTGGCTTCTTTTTAGTGCTAATCTTTTCAGCGATCGCATGTTCTTTTGGACTGCAAGTTTACATGTGATTTCTTCAAGACCTAAAGTTAAGTTTTTCAAATTTTTCTGCTTCACATTTTTGCCTTGAATTCTCATTATTATTTTGGCTAATAGTAGGCAACAGTACTCGTGCTATGACTTGAATATTGGACTGCCTTTGAATTTCTTGCACCAAATCAGTTAGTCAACTGTCTTTAAGTCTGGTCTCCTGCAAAGTCTCAGGACATGGGCAAGATGTAGACAGGCTTTCTGATAGAACATGAAAGATTGTATTTTACTTTATTAATGGAGACCTTATTTCCATCTAAAACTATCTGAGTGTGGCCTTTCAGTCTGCATTTCTATCAGAATTCTGTTGTTTTGGAGCTCCAGTCAGAATCACTGATCTTGCTTTACATGGCATGTTCATGGTAGGGCTTTTCTAGTCCACATTTCCACAGCTTTCCAAACTCCTACAAACTACTTCCAGAAGCCTCTGTATCACATGGCCAGATATAATTGCAGAAATGACCCTGTTATTCTGGTACTCATTTTCTGTATTAGTCAACTTTTCTGCTCTAGATGCAAAATAAGCAACACTCAAAACCAAGAAAGAAGAGAGAGTCAATTTGGTTTGGGGGGGATTGAAGTGCCCCCTGGCTGCTCCCAGGCAGAAATGGCAGAGCGGAAGGGCATGGCAGAGGAAGGCAGCTTGCCTCATAACAGACAGGAAGTAAAGAGAGAAGAGAGGAGTAGGAAAAGCAGTTACACTACACCCTCCCAAAGCTTTCCCCCAAGTGAAATGCCTTTTTCCTGTGCATAGTTTTGTCTCTCATTTTCCTATCTCAGGGCTGTGGTTTAAATACATAAATAATGTTATTTTGCACAAAATGAGCAGTGAGTTTAGATTATTATTTCATCCTTCGTACAAATAGCCTGAAGACAAGTAGACACTGACATCTCTGGACAGGCAAAAAATCTGTTTTTGTTGCTAGAGACTGTCATTAAATTAGGAGAAAATATACTAAAAATAGAACAGTAGACCCTTATCTTGGAAGAAAATAAGATTCAGTGAGAGTCAAGCAAATCATATCATTATTTGAAGGATCTATCTTAAGACTAGAGAGGTAGTGGGAGAGAGGCAGGGTTATAGACTCTAAATCTACATTTGGCTAAGGAAATTCTCTTCATTTTTCCTAGGGTAAATCAGCTTACACAATTAAGCAAACCCAAGGGTCCAACACATTAACTTGCTGTTAATATATTTTTTGCCTTGGCATTGCTAGTGTTCCTGGCATTATTTATGAAGGCACTGTTGCTATATTTACACAGCATGCGGCGTTGTACATAGCAGGCTGCAGATTATTGTCAATGAATAATGCCCTACAGCTACTAACCCTTTGTGCTTAGGTCTAATAACTGAATCAGCAGTAGCTGCTTCACTGTGTTCTGCTGAAGATTATAACACAGCTATAAATAAGCTTCTGGCAGCAACATCCACTTGGCATCAGTGCCCCACAAGCTCATATTGTTCTCTGCTACACTATGAACAATGTTTTCACTAAGAGCTTTTTTAAAGGTGATGAACTTCAAATATGGTTGTGGAGTTTTTGAAATCTCATTTTGCTTTGACTCAAACGTAATTTGACATGTAATCAGATGTTGTTTGGGAACTTACTGGTGAGAAGTGGTAAGAACCACCTCTGAAAAGCAGAGATTCCTGCACTGTTGTTCTCTCGAAATTGTTAAAAACTACAGGGAAAGGCACCTCCTCACACGGAAGCTTTCGCTTTTGTCAGCTTCCATGACTTCTCAGGAACTTCAAACGAAACCAGTAGGCTTCTAACTTGCATTTCAGAGCCCAGTTTTATAAAGAGAAACTCAGAGATTCTCCTTGTCTTCTACAAAAAAACTTAACCAGAATTCTTTAGAAAAGATACATTTCTTTTGCCAAAACACCATGAGGTCACTATCCATGCTTAGTACCTAGTATGAATATCTTTTCTTAAAAAAAATGTACTTAGTACAAGGTCTAATGGACTCATAGTGATCTCACTGTTTTCAGGCTCCCAAGTGCTGGGATTACAGGTGTGCCACCATGCCCAGTCTCAGTTGCCATGTCAGAGCACCCCAGGGGTGAAGCCAGCATGGTGATCGGGATCAAATCCTGGCTCCTATGGTCTACCAAAGCAAGCATTTTAGTTTGTTGAACTACCTGGCCAGTCCTAGTTTGATATCTTTAATGAAAATCTTTGAAATTCATTCAAGAAGTAAGCATTTGTAAAACTGTATCAGTCCCATTTCTAGGACATGCCCAAAGCACCCGTCAATATGTGACCTGTAACTTACAAAGACAATATTAACAATGCCCCAAAAACACTAGAAAGAAAGATAGAGCAAGATCCTGGAGTTACCTTGACCACAGTGGTGATGACACTTTGTCACTAATGGACACAGATGAACCCTTTTCCTTCCTGGACTTCACCTGGCCTCATCTGCTTACTAGGTGCATCAGTTTCCTGGGTGTCTCCAACTGAAAGGAATTAAGATGTGTTATGTACACCTACAAACTATGCACAAGGCATGTAAAAATTATGCGCCATGGACACAAAAAAAGAATGTCATAGAGAAAGCAAGAATTTTCATAACCCCAGTGACTTTATTTTATTTTTTAAAGAAGGCACAAATTATAATTATAATTATAATTAAACAGAAAAATTCAAAAGTGATACACAATTGCCCTTAACAAAGTAATATGAATTACACAGTATTTGTTGCAATACATAGTGTTGTCTTCCAACCAAGTTGGAAGTTGCACTGCTATAAACATCAGTACACATATATCTCTGTGGTATGAGGTTTTCAGTTCTTCTGGCCAGACACTTTAAAAAAGTTACTTGCTTACTGCTCTGTAAGTTTGAAGTCTAAAATCAAGGTGCAAACCAAGCCATATTTGTGCTAAAGCTCCAGGAGAGAAGTCCTTCCTTGTCCCTTGCAGCTCCTGGTGGTGTCAGTGTTCCTTAGCTCGTGCCAGCATCCCTCCAGTGTCTGTTCCTATCTCCTCATGGTCTTCTTCTGTTTTCCTGCGCATTCTAGTCTCCCTCTACTTTCTCTTAGGGATACCAGTCTGATGTTTTGATCACAGAGACCCTGGGGTTTCCAGACTGTGAGATCCATAGTGCCAAGTAGGCTGTTGTGAGCCTTGTAGTCCCATAGCCACTCATCTTCCTTCCACATTGCCTGCTTCCTTAGTCCACAGAGGGGATGTGAAATACCTGGAGGCTGCATGTGTGAGGAGCAGAGCACCAGTGCCCTGCTAGGCATCTTTCACAAGTGCTTTACCCACTCCATGTTTGCCAGTCTTTCTCCCTGGGAAATCCAGACAAGTTGGCTCCAAGCCAACTCTCACCTCTCCTAGGAAAATGCTTCTCTGTCTCTAAGGCTCTCTTTTCTCTGCACAACTCTTCAACTGTTTGCTCAGCATTCAGCAACCTAGATGGAAGAATTAAATTTTTTGTTTAGTCCAAAGATAAAATTCAGCATCAATTCCACAGCATAGAGATAACCAGCATTGCCATTTATATGGATTCCCAAATGGTCTCGCCATTGAGATATGTAGTCCACTTTTTCAAAACCATTCAGGCAACATTATATACATTGCTTCCACAATCCTTGTATTGCTGGTTCACAGAAATGAGTGAATTCATAAATATAATTGTATGACATAGGGAAACAGCAGTCAAGAATTAGAATTTCTTTTTAACTTGTTTTCACAAAATGTATTCTAGTCATCCATTGGTTGTACCAAGTATTCCCTGAAATACAATTTTAATGACTGATTATTATTTTATGTAGTATCTGCATTGAAATAATTTAAATAATTCTGTATTATAGACATTCAAAAAGTGATTGAAAGGGGCTGGGGAGATAGTTCAGTAGAACAACTGTTTGCCTGGCAAACACAAGGACCTGAGTTCAATCCCTGGGTCTTAAAAAAAAAAAAAAAAAAAAAAAAAAGAGTGATTGAAAACCAGAGTGACTGGTTAAGTTAAAAACTTACAGTAAGAGACACATTGCCATTAATGTCTTCCAAATGCTACACCTTGCACTGAGTACACTTATTATTCTTAGCACTTTCTGAAGCAGTTTTTGCATGGGCAACTGGTTTAATCTTCTTTTCTAACAATGCTCCATGTCACATACCACTAATGGTACAATGAAATCCATCAAATAAAAACGTGTGGTATATCCTTTCCACCATATTCACTACATCTGGTATCACGTGATTTGTGACTCTTCTTCAAAGTCAAAATGAGCACGGAAGGTGAACATTTTGAATCAATTCAGGACATCAAGGCAGCCACAACAGTACAACCAAAAATCATTCTTGAAAGTACATTCCAGAACTGGTTAAGAAATAGCAAGGATGATGACATGAGTTCAAAACAGCCTGAATTGCATAGCAAGACTTTGGAGCCTTATTTGCTCGGGAAAGACGGTCGGTGCCTCTGTCTTCTCCAAACATCTCCTCTCTGCTTGAGGCAGCCTCAATCACAGACTCGGCTGCCCCATGCTACAGAGTCTGGAGGAGAGGCTAGGGTGCTGCCATGTCCAGGATGATATTCTCCACACCTCTAAGAGAGGCTTCAGGCCTGGGGGGCAGGGCAAGAGCACATGCTACCAGTTTAACAGTTCAAACCTCTGTGGCTCTGCCCTAGTTCTCCGGCCCCGCCCCTCAAGCCATTCATTGTGACTCCATCTACCCCATGACTTACATGAGGCTTTGGGGGGACAACTAACCACAAACAATAACATGGCCATATGTCTTTTATTATAAAATTTAAAAATGTTAAACATTTACTGTATTTTTTGATTATGTCATGTATAGACCAAGTCCAATTTTCAGTAAAAAGCTTTATTCACAAACCTTCTTGAATCACTCTGATAGCTTCATTAAAATATACTTAATCATGGTTGAAACGTCTGTCATTTTGGTCTCCTAAATGTGTACTGTTTTTTAATGTCCTATCTATTGTTACTATACTCTCTTTAAAGTAAATTTTTTAAAGAAAAGTAATAAAAGAAAAAGGCAAGAACAAAATTTAAGATGTTGTGAAAGCATACAGCAATATTTAATATGTTCCATCTTGCATAACTATGTCTGATAATCCAAGCAACAGATTTGATGATAAAAATAGATAATATATCATTCATTGTTAATCAACTATTCTTGTTTCAAAAATCTATAATATATGTATTGTTGTATGTTACCCTGATTCTGTATTTGTTTTTGTTGCTTTTATTTTTACTTGTCAAAATAAAAGAAAATTATAAAAATATACTTAACAAAATGATAAAAAATTTTTAACCTTTTGATATACAGTGGTTCATGAACTTAATTTTTTACACAATTCTGAGAAAGACAGCTGCATTCATGTTTGTTAATGAATATGGAATTTGGAAAAGAAGCAAAATTTTGTGGAAAGCTTTTGTTTGCAGACTAAACTTTGCAAGCAGAAGCATTTATGCACTGAGGTACCACTGTGTGTAACAAAGCCCTGAAAAGATATAACAATTTATAACCCCACCATTTGTTTTATCAGCCTCTTCAAACACTGAATTTCAACTTTACCAACTTAGACTAACTTGAAAAGCAGTATTCTTTTATCTCATTTTAATTTGTATTTCTTTATTAATGAGATGTGGGATTCTAATACATTTTATGTTTTTTATTATAATTGACTTTTTGAATTGTTTTTCTTTCCTTTTTGTTTCCAGTAGGATATTAATTTTTAAATAATTCATTTGTGCATTTAACTAATTACCAGTAGTGCTTACAGTGTGCCAGACAGCACATAGACTGACAGAATAAGATATTGGGGAAATGGGAATGCTAGATGTTTTATTTCCTGCTTTAAAGGAAAATTACATTTCTTTTCTGACTAACTTACATAGTCTCTTTATGTATTAAGACTATTAACCACTTTCACATGCTTCTAATATTTTTACTAATTTTCCATTTGCATACTTTGTGTATAGTAGTCATTGTTTTATAGTGTTTTAGAAAGGAAGTCATCTGCATCTCTTTGAAAGGGGAGGGAAGGTTGTTATATTGGAAGAGAACTTTCTTCTTAAATTGACTTTCAGTTTTACTATTTTCAAATAAATTTTCCATGTGAGTTTTATATGGATATATGCACGAGGCTTTAGAAGTTTCCCACTTTCCAAATGGTAATTAACTATGCTAATATCATGTATTAATGATCAGCCACGTCTTCACTATAGTAGCTCAGATTTATCATCCACTAACATTTTATTAACATCAGGATCTCAGCTTGCTATCCTGTTCCATTCTGACTTTTCTTGGATCCATGTCACAGCCTTCATTAAGGATTTATACTTTGTTTTAAATAGGACAATGTAATTCCTAGCATTTATACCTTTCATTCTTTTGGCTATTTTCTCTAATTTGAAGACCTAACAAATTCATATTGACATATTAACTAGAATTACCACCATTTCTCTCTCCATTATAAATTTGTTTTCTTTCTTTTTATTCTTTTTATTTTTCTCTTTTAAATTCAGTTTAATGAGAAAAAATGATAAAATAGCAATGGAACAGTTTCAAAACAAGTTAGTAGCATGGTTATAATTAATACCATGCATATTGTTGTCTTTATAGTAGTTATTCAGAGGAAATGGTGACTTGCTATCTTGTCTAAATAATATTACTACAAACTTTTATTCTCAATGAACTAAGACAAAGTAGCTATATATCTGTCCTACATATATGTATCCTTGTATACACATATATATTTTTTCTTTTTAAAGCTTCTAATACTAGGAGAAAATATCATACCATGTCTTATAAGAGATACATTATGAATCATAAAACAAAATGTATAATTAAATAATATTCAGAAAATTAATTAAAAATTAATTTAAAAATTAAATTAAATTTTTCAAAACAATATTCAAATCAAATCATGACTGCAACTTAGAGGCCATAATGTTGTGTATCATATATAAGAATCTGCAGTCAATTCAGAGTGCCCCCATAGTATTTGAATAGGTGAATATATACAAAGATATCAACTAAGAAAAAGTTTCCATGGTAGTAAAGAATTACTAAGAACAAAACGTAACATAAATACTGGAATTGCAAATACATGACTAGAACTAACAGTTTGGGGATAGGATAGCACATAAAGTTCTAGTATGTTGAAGACATTGACAGAGTCCATGATGCTTACTGGTGGCCAGGTGTCACTTGTGGGATTGAGCTACCGCTACTTCCTTGATATCCACCCTGTAGACCCAGACAGAATCATGACCCATAGGGTGCAGGAGAAGTTCACTTGTAGATATGCTGATGGACATTTTCTGCCCCTGTATATAAAATAATATTTGAAAGACTGCTTTTGTATACCTCTCTTCTGTGTTTAATTATTTGCCCTATTTTGTGGGTTCTTTCCATTCTTTTTGATGGAGCTGTGGTCATTTTGTTCCTTCTCTAGAATACCTTTTAGTAAGCTATGAAGAATTGCCTTTGTCATCATGAAATTCTTTAGTTGTACTTTGTCCTGAAAGTATTTCACTTCCCCACTGAACTTGAGAGTTTTTTAAGGTATGTCAGTCTGGGCTATAATTTGTTTTCTTGCAAGACCAAGTATTTTGCTCCATGATCTTCTTGACTTGATGATTTGTAAAGAGAAATGTGCTGTTATTCCAATGAGTTTTCTTTTAAATGTGACTTATTTCTTTTTCCTAGCAGCTTTTAGCATACTGTTCTTGTGCTGAAATTCTGGGATCTTGATTATTATATGTCTGGGTGTGGTTCTAATGGGTTAATATTATTTGGGGTTCTATATGCTTCAGTAACTTGGTGAATGTGAAATTATTTCCCCATATTTGGGAAGTTTTCTGCTATTACTTCTTCCCATTTTCTTTCTTTATCATTTCTGCAGACTACTTTCTCATTGATGCTTATTAGTCTTACATTGCTCATCTTTGCATCATTTTGCAGGTATTAAATTATTTTTTCTTGCATCCTAGTTGTTATTAAGAGAGCTTTTCTTCTTCACTAACTGCAATGGTGTCTTTAAAGTCTGAAAGTGTATTTTCACTTTTATTGAAATGGTTTTGCCTCTTGTGATTGTGGTTTTAAGTTCCTGTATAGCGCTTTCAATCTGCTTCATGCTTTCTATTACTTTCCTATATTGCTTGTTAAAGGATTCTATCATTTTCCTATTCTCCTCTATTTTTTTTTTTATCAGTGTCTTCTTTAGAAGCACTTAGGACTTCTTTTATTGTAGAAATTATTTCTTTTTTTAATTCAGAAATTATTTCTGATATGCTTTCCTCTATGCTTTTCTGAAGTTGTTTCTTTACTTTAGATGCTATTATTTCAGAGATTTCAAGTGCATGATTTCCAACTTCTTCTATGCTATTGTCTCCTTTATTTGTTCTGGGTGGGCTTGGGATGAGTACATTTTGCTCCTTCTCTTTGTCATTTTGCATAGCCCTGCTTTCTGACTTTTGGTTTAGAGCTTTGGTAGAGATCTTACCTTAGCACCAGGTCCGGATCTACCAAGTTCAAAGTCATCCAGGTGGGTGTGGCTTGGGTCTGGCTTCTGAGCTCCACTTTTTCCTGCTGCAGCCCTTGGAGGCAAACCTGCTGTGCCACTCTGGCAAGATGTTCTGCTCCTGGATCAGCTGGGTGGGTCTTATCTCTAGTCTCCCTGCAGGGAGCTCTGCAGCAGTATCCCACACTGGGCACACTGGGCCTGGTTGCTGGATCGAATGAGTTTCTGGCTGGCCCAGGGAAGTCTCACTCATGTACCGGGCCTGGTTTCTTGCCATTACAAATTTGTTATGTGAGCTTTTCTTCACTGACCTGTCTTCCCAGCTGGTGAGCAGCTCTCCAGAATTATCTTTTTCTGCATATGCCCTTCACATACCTGACCCAGTGTCTCTGTTTTACACAGTACATTAGACAAAGCTAATTCTGCAACTTTGCCCCACAAACCAGAAGAAATGTAGCCCTAAATGAAAGTCATGTAAAAGTTAAACAAGATAAATGGGAAATTGGAGTTTCAAATGAACAGTATAAGTTTATAAGCCAAGATAAACAAAAATCTCTGTTTCTGTTTTATTTGATTAAAGTAATGCAAATGTCAACAGTTTATTACAAATGCAAAATAGTTTAATATTTTAAAGATTATTTTGAGATTTATTGGGTCGTGGGTCCAATATATCATTATTCTAGCAGTAGTTCTCAACCTGTGGGTCGCGACCCTGGCAGGGGTCGAACGACCAAAACACAGGAGTTGCCTAAAGCCATTCTGAATCATAACTGTAGCAAAATTACAGTTTTGAAGTAGCCACCAAAATTATTTTTTGGTTTGGTGTCACCACAACATGAGGAACTGTATTGCAGGGTCACGGCATTAGAAAGGTTGAAACCACTGTAAATATAAGTTCCCTAACTAATATTTAATATCATAAGAGATACTTTTGGTTGAGAAGGTCGTTTCCTGTGGCTTTGCACTGAGAACTGCTGCGTGCCTTGGTGTCCCATCTTCTGCTTGGCCTTCTAACTGGCAACATTGGTGCAGTAATGCTCAGCTACAGTCTTTGTGTACCTGTTTACTAATGAATAGGTTTAAACAGATGGTCACAAACAAATGCATGAATAGCTTCTCTGAGTTTTGGGAAAATAAAAACCAAATACTGGCCCAAATTTTCCAAAGATATCACCAGACAGAAAGCTATCTTCATTATTCATGAACCTTGATAAAGCTAAATATGAAATCTCTATTTATTCAGCTAGTAGCCATAACAGCGTGCTTAAAATACTTTTCAGTCCATTCCAAGTAATGTAACTCACAGAATGCCCAGGAACACATTAAGTATTCACTCTTGGAGCCGGGCATAGTGGCACACACCTGTAATCCCAGCACTCAGGAGGCTGAGGCAGGAGGATCAGTGCGAGTTCGAGACCAGCCTGGGCTACAAAAGTGAGCTCAAGGCCAGCTTCAACTGCATAGTGAGACCCTGTCTCAAAAAGACAAAAAAAAAAAAAAAAAAGTATTCACTCTTACCTCACTTGGTGGTTAGAAATAGGCCAAATTTCTTACTCAGAGGTCCAAAGTAATTTTGCCTATATGCAGTAGTTAGAATTATTTGATCTATTTTGTTTTTCTTGAAGAACTGGGTTGAAGCAACTAAGGTATCTCTTAGATAAGGAATTACAGCTAATTCCAGTTGAAAGTAACAGTGCTTCTCTCTGTGAAGCCTTTTTAAAGGCCTGGGTGTGTGTCAAAGATCCTACTAGCCGTGTAAGTGGGCAAACCTTCAGTGACTCTCCTGTGTGATGTTCTGTGTATTGAATCGGTGTCAACCCTTCCACTTTTGAGTGGTTTTGGTTTCTCCATCTGAGGAATGCCACCACTTTGATGATCAGTGTGAGGTTTCAGACTGCAAAGGTGCTGTAAGCATAGAACCTGCCCACTGTCTCCAAGCTCTGCCTCACCTCAGGGAATCCCTAGGGATTCTTCCATGGCTCTGGCATGTGTTTCACGTGATGCAAACGCCATTGCTGAAAGATTCACGTGGAAATTGAAAATGCTCTGGCAGTGCTTCACTCCCAGAGTCACAGGGGGACAGAGAAAGGAAGGCTGCCTCAACTTGGCCGACATTGGACCTGGAGCACACACAGCCACCACTGGTCAGTGAGCCTTTGATTCCAAAGAGGGCCTCTTCAAAGTTCTCTTCCAAAGTCTTTGAAATCTCTTATTTTTCCCCGTGATTTCAAGTGGCAATTGCCTTATGACTGGATATAATTTAATTTATATGTAAATGAAATTACATTTTTCATTTATATTTCAATTGAAGCTAAAAAATTCACTGTCTAGTTTATTAAATATGAAGAATTAGCAGAATGAATTCTCTTATACATATCAAAGACGGAATTCTAAATTGTATTTATACTTCTCAATGTAATGGTATGATTATATTCAATTAGACTTGTGACACTTAAAATCAGTTCTTGTGCATTGCAACTTTTTGTCTATGTTCCCTCATTAAAAGCTCCTAAACTCTTTACCTCACATTTCCCATTTTGTTCTGATTCCATATTCAGAGATGGCCTGATAGCTCAGCGGACTAAAGTGCCTGTTTAGGCAGAGCGCAGAGACCGGAGTTTGATTCCCAGTGTGCCACGCTGCCCCCACCCCCACCCCACCCCCACCTCCGCGCGCTGAGACAACCATTGAGACTGTGTGTGGTGGTGTGCGCTTGTCAGCTGAGCACGTTGGGAGGCTGAAAACAGGAAGATCACTAGGAGTCTGGTCTACATAGTGACACTCCGTGGACCCTGTGCTAAAAATACATTTAAAAAATTAAAAATAAAAAACATTAACTGATTCCATATTCAGATCTAAATCATTATTGCTTTTCGTGGCAATTTCAGGAGTTAAACACTGTTGCAGGAGTCCTTTGATGAGAGTACACTTCGCCCCTGGACTTCAGGAGCCTCTTGCCTTCTCTGTTGTTCTGTTGATATGTAAAGTGATTTTTAAGAGCTTTTTAAAAATTTTTTTCAACCCAGGATGGAACTCAAAACCTTGTGTGCTTGCCAGGCAGGTGCTTAGTCTACTGAACTATCTCTCTGGTCTTGTAAAATGATTCTTAAAGTTCTTATAGATTTTTCCTCAATCTTTGACATAAGAGGGTAGCAGAACTTGGCCATATTTGAGTGATAGCTAGACTCTAGATGTCATCTAGACTTTACCTTATTTGTATAACACATCAGGGCTACACAAATTAAGGTATATAGCAATTCTTGAATACTAAATAAATAAATCTGCAGGAATATGTAATCAAGTTAAGCCCTTCTATGGAACCTATTAATTAAAAGTAAGTGACTGGACTGTAGTATTATATACTAATAGGGTGCAGTAGTCTGGACCTGGGAGTCCCCCAGAGATTTCTATGTTAATGGCTTGGATGCAAAGCATGAAGCCATTGGGCAGTAGTGGAAAGCTGGCCTGAAAGCAGGTCTCTAGGTCACTGGGAACATATTCCAAAAGCAAGCATGGAACCTGCAGTCTCTTCCTCTTTGTCTCGCTTACTCTTCTCTCATTGCTGGGACAAATACCTGACACCCAAAATGAAGGAAGGAAAGGTTTATTTAGCTCACAGTTACTGGAGGTTTCAGTCCACACTTGGCTGGCTCCAAGGCAGAGTGGCCACAGGGCAGGGGGCAGCAATTCATGGTGGCGGGTGGAACAGCAACAATGGTAATGGAGAGAGACTGTCTCTTATACTACACTCAGGCTCTCAGTCTCAGGCTGTCTGCCTCAGGCCACGCCCATAATCCCAGCAGTACTCAGAGCCATCATCCCCGCCGTGGATCATGCATAATCCCAGTGGGTCACGAGTTAATATCAAACTCTAGAAGTCCCCGCCCTATGACCCTGTGAGGCTTTGGGGGACAACTAGACACAAACCATAACACTCTTGCGTTTTGTGCTTCCTGGTCAGCAGGTAAAAAGTCTTGCTCTGCTGTTTTCTCCCTGCCATGATGTGCTTCCTTGTCACAGCCCAAAGCATGTCATCGGCAGGAATCTTCTAAACTGTCATCCAAAATAAATACTTTGATTAGCTCAGATACTTGCTGGAGTAATGGAAAGCTAATTTTTTTTCTTTGTATTTTAGGGAAGGGTCTACAGGGTGTTCAAGGTCTCACTATTAGATCAGACTCTTAGTGGTCCACCTGTTTACAGCCTCCCAAGATTTGGGATTACAGGTGCATACCGCATGCCCAGTCTTAATTGCTGTCTCAGTGTGCCCGGGTGAGGGGGGCGGGGTGGGGGGGCCTGACACAGCAGGCCCAGGGATTGAACTCTTAGCTCCTGCATCTGCTTGCAAGTGCTTTAATCCACTGAGCTATTTAGCCTATAAAACTGATTAATATATAGTCTAGATTTAATTTTTAAAAGTATATCCAGAAATGAATGCAGCTCTCCTAAATATCTCCAACACTTGCACAGTTTTTATAATGCACTAAGTACTTTTTGTAGTAGTCCACAAACCTTTACAATAACTTTAAATTAGATACTATTAATCCCATTTCACAGCTCCAGAAGCTGAAGTACAGGAAGGAAAAATAACTGCTAGAGTTCCCTACCCGGCAGAGCAAAATCAAGTTTCAAACTCATGTCACTGTGCAGTGCTGCCCCTGAAGCTTGTTCCCAAGAGTCAGCCAAGAGACTGACCAAGTAAGCTTTGGCTGCCAGCGGAGTTACGATGAATTCACATAGCTGAGTAAGGTGGGGCCCTCAGGAAGCTTCACAGCATGCTGTAAGCTATTTCTTGTCTCTCAGTGTCTCAGTTACTCTTCTCTCATTGCTGAGACAAATACCAGACACCCAAAACGAAGGAAGGAAAGGTTTATTTATCTCACAGTTATGGGAGGTTTCGGTCCATACTCGGCTGGCTCCAAGGCAGAGAGGCACATGGCAGAGAGCAGTAAATCATGGCGGCAGAAGAATTGCAACAGAAGTAGCAGGGGCAACTGACCAACGAGAGCAACAGAAAGAGAGTCTGTTTCTCTGTCTCTCTTATAATACATCCCCAGGCTGGGGAAGGTACACACACCCATAATCCCAGCAGACCTAAAATCCATAAGTCCAGCAGTCCTAAAACACATAATCCCTGTGGATCATGAGTTAGTCTCAAACTCTAGAAGTCCCCTCCCCATGACTGCATGAGGTTTTGGGAAAACCACTAGACATAAACCATAACACTAAGGCAATCCACAGACAGAAAATCCTGATTTAATATTGCAAGATTCAGCAAATAAAAACACAGTGTGCCTAGGTGAATTTGAATTTTATATAATCACATGTGTTTATATAAATATGTCCCAGGTGATATTGCAGGAATGCTTAAATTAAAGTATTGCTTGTTGTAGCCTGGAATTTAAATTGAAATGGCTATACTACATTTTGTGTAGCAATCCTGAAACTATTTCATTCTCAAAAATAGTCAGCTGGACAGAAATAGAACTCTCTTACACAAATTTGAAAGCCTGTCTTGAGCTAGGGTGATCCCAATCATTATTTCACCCCCAGAGTCACTGAACTTAGGATGTGCTTCTGGGCCTCTAGCTCCCTCACCCCCCACTGCCAGCTACCTACTGTGCTAACAGCAACATGGGCTCCTGAGCTAAACTATGCAACATAAAGGGCTCATTATAGAAAACCTTCCTTTCCATCTCTTTGTATTTTTTTCTTTTTTCTTTTCTTTTTTTTTTTTTTTTTTTTTTTTTTTTTTTTTTTTTTTTTTTTTTTTTTTTTTTTTTTTTTTTTTTTTTTTTTTTTTTTTTTTTTTTTTTTTTTTTTTTTTTTTTTTTTTTTGAGACAGGGTCTCATTATGCAGTTCAGGCTGGCTTTGAGCTCACTTCTGTAGCCCAGGCTGGTCTCGAACTCACACTGTTCCTCCTGCCTCAGCCTTCCAAGTGATGGGATTATAGGCGTGCGTCACCATGCCCAGCAATCTCTTTGTATTTCAACTGAAGTCAGTCTCCTTGTCTTGACGCAAGGAGAGTGGGTTATTTGGATGCCAGAGTATTTCAAGGACTGTCACGAACTCCCAATGGCCACCTTCATGCCCACCCCACTCCCCATCCCTAACCTGAAGTTTAGTGAAGCATCAAGACTTTATATTCACAAGAACATCCTCTTCATTCTACTGCTTTCTGGATGTTCAGCTTCAGTCATAAAATGTAAAGACCAGATGGATGTGGTGCTTGCACAGTTGAGGACAGAATGTGGACCTTGATGCGTTACATCTGACAACCTTACAGCACTGGGGCCAGAGCCAAATGTGTGATTTCATGTAAAATTCATTATGGGGAGCTTCTCATTTCTGAGTTCACACTGACCTTGAAAGATCATTTTTTGAGGTATGCCAAGTCAAAATCATGCAAAGTGCTATTTAATTGACACATTAACTTTAGAAGCAGCCAGCTCTGACACATTGGCCTTGTGTTGGTCTCATCAGCAAGAGCTCAATAAATAACTTGTTGACTGATTGACAGAGGGGCTATTGGAAAAGTAAAGGAAAATTTTCTTTGCTATCTGACCAGATGTCCTCCACAAGGGTGAACTCTGCAGAGCACAGCAGGGCAACAGAAAGCAATTGCAGGAGCTGCTGAAAATTATTCAGTGAGAGCAGAAGAGAAGAGGAATACATTATCTGCATTCCATGCTGGATGCGTAAGCATTTGAGATGGAGCTGTCACAGCGGCATAGCCAGAAGGGACGGCACGGCGTGAGCTGCAGAAGCTTGGACCTTGAACTTTTGCTAACAACCATCCAGGGGGCTGCGGAAAGTTTATGTACAGGCTGAATGCTTTGTAAGGTCACTTCTAGTCTTTAGTTTTGTAATTTTTCTTCTGACACAGGTTTATAGGTATATAAATATCGAGGTAGCTTAGTTTTTTGCCTCCTCTCAAATTCTGATTTGCTGCTTTGATTCCGCACTTGTTCTAAGTAGATTCATATTTGAAAATGCTGTACAGATTTCACATGCATATCAGCAGTTCCAAGGGAGCTCAGCACACTAAGTTAATCAGCATTCAGTTACAATTGAGCTTTATATACATGTTCTTTGTTTTTTTGTTTGAGATAGGGTCGCACAATGCCATTCAGACTGGCCTTGAGCCATTTTGTAACCCAGGTTGGTCTTCAACTTGGAACAATCCTCCTGCCTCAGCCTCCTGAGTAATGGAATTAAAGGAATGCACCACCATGTCCAGCTTTTATTCATTAATTTTTTTCATTCAATGACTAATTTAATTCTGTAAATATTTATTTACTCCTTTAAGACAAGGTCTCGCTCTACAGGTCAGGCTGGCCTTGGACCCACTGTGGAGCCCAGGCGGCCTTGAACTAATGGTGCTCCTACTGCTTCAACCTCTTTGAGTGCTGGGATTACAGTTATACTCCACCATGCCTGGCTAAATTTTGTAAACATTTAATGTTTATTCAGAAAGTACTATACATTAGGTGCTGAACTGGGTGCTACCTTTTAAAAGCTTTTTGTCTTGTTAGGGCAAGAGAACTATAACCATGGAATTCCTACCAGCTGTGGCAAGTGGTGCCGCAGAGCTACTTAGAAAGAGCTATGGCAACTGAGAAGAAAGGTGATCACCTCCTAACCGACCCTAGCCTTTTTTTTTCAACTTGTACATTATTTATTTATTTTTAAATAATACAAAATAATGAGAGAGAAACAACATGAGAAATGATGTAAGATTTCACAAAATGAAGTAATAGGAATTGAACAATGGTTGCTGTATTACATGATGCTATCTCAGGTTACCAGATGTAAATGTGCCAGATTTATTTAAAAAAAAAAACAAAAAAACACAGAACAACACAACGACAAAAAAGTTGTAAGAGGGGCTGGGGAAATAGTTCAGTAGAATAAGTGCTTGCTTGGCAAGTGCAAGGGCCTGAGTTCAATCTCTGGTTCTGAAAAAAAAAAAAAAAAAGAAAGGAAGATATGGTATTTTTACATAATGGAGTATTATTCAGCTATAAAAAAGACAAATTCAAGGCTTTTATCGATAAATGGATGCAGCTAGAGACTATATTGGCAAGTGAAATAAATCAGACCCACATGTGCAAGCATCGCATTATCTAATTAGTGCGACCATGAAAGAGTAAATGAAATTAGAAACATACTATTCCTTCTGTGAAAGGGAAAGAAACCGTTGAATGGGAAGGAAAACCCGTATGAAGAAAAGGACAAATGAAAGAGGGGAAAAAAGATATATTTAGGAATATATGTGAAATGGTTTAAATAATTGTACTAATGACTTCTGCTGGTCTTTTCAAAGGAGTAGTTAATCCTTAAATTTTTCTTTTCTTTTTTTTTTCTTCTTGTGAATTTCTAACCCTTCCCTTCTTACCCCCAGGAAGACTTGAAATACAAGAGTTCCAGATAAAAGAGCCAGCAGAAGCATTTCAGGCAGAAAACACGTAAATGTTCTGCAAACACGGTCACCATCCATATAGGTTTGAGGGTGACGTAAGACGAGAAAAAACAAAACCAGATTTGACGGCTTAAAACCCAGAAAGTGAAATGAAGAATAAAAGTAGAAAAGAACCAAAAACATGCATAAAGTAAGAATGCATATTTTAGGACAAACATTGAAGAGAAATAGAGCACAAGAGGCTTTCTGCTTGGGGAAAATCTTAGTGAGCAGCGTATGGAGTGCCTTATGATCCGTAGGCCTGGCTCTGCAGCAGGGTATCGTGCTGCAGCATCAGCCCGCAATGACAGTGCTTCCTAAGGCTCTTTCTTCTCCTTGCCCTACCCTGCCCGCCTTCCTTTCCTCATCACGTACTTTCCATCAGGTAACCCTACAACTACAACTTTCAATCATCTTGTTTACCCATCCACTCTTTTTTTTTTTTTTTGCCTTAGAACTGGAGAGATAATGTCATAATACCATTTGAGCTTGTGTTTCCATCCTTGTCTATGACCGATATGCTTCAAACCTGTCAGTACCTGGTCAGTGTTTGGTATCTTAGAGCCCAAAGTCCCACATTAACATCTTAAGAGCAGGGACCATAGTTTCTCCCTATACTGCACTAACCTTCACAGCCTCTTATATTTCCAGAAGTCTTCTGATCCTTCAGTAAATAATAGTAAAAATTGTTATTTCTTATTTGTGTTATATTGTATTTTCTAAAATCATGAAATTGGTTCCCAAATCTTACAGAAAACTTGTTTCTTTCTCTGCTCGAATGAGTTAAGGTACAGGAATAGGAACAGATGGGGAAAAAAAGACATAATTAGAAGCAAGCAGAAGCTGTGGCTTTTCTATTTGTATCACATGGTTCCTTTCATTGAGTATAATATATGAGCTTCACTGTAATGTGTAATGTGGTCATCAATTTTAATCTTGCCAGCCTTTCATTTGACTGTTGCTGCCATTCCCAGTCTAATCTTCAAAGGGCACTGCTGGGCTATCACAGCCACCAGATCTTTCTACTGTAATGTCATGGAAAAATCTTCCTTTCAACTTGGGATTCCAGGTAGAGAGCTTTTGTACTTATGCTGCTAATCTTCTTTCTCCAAAGGTTTAGATATTATAGAGATAATGATCATAATCACATCTTCTGTTATATAATCCATTTCAGCCAAATGCCGTGGTCTAGTCTGCATTTAACTGTGTATAGCCCATGGGATTCCTTGATCCTTCCCATCCTTAGACGGAGCAGAGTTTGCATCTTTACTTGAGACTATAAGAAAATAAAGCATCTCAGACTTGGTCATTTTCTGGAAAAATGTCTCTGGCATTTAAAGGTTTTACCTTTAAATAACTGTCCCATATGCATAGAAAAGCCCAGAAATTATATACTTTTTAATCTCATGGTGCAATGTGTACACTTTTACTGCACATAAGCCACGCTAATGCAGGAATTAGTAACTAGTGCAAAAATTCACATAGAAACATGATTCTGATGTTTTAGCCCTAGGATAAATGTAACACAAATCAATATCAGCAGATTTGTTGCACTTGCACGTGTAGTCAGCAGATGTTTATAGTCTCATGATCTACTTGACATTTCCCAGGAAATGAAGCCAGCCATTGTATCTTGTTATTAGGCTGGTAGTTATTTCTTTTTTTCTAAATTTTGAAAAAATCTTCTTACTGCCTTAATGTAGCTTTACTATCTAATAAATGTCTTTCCTTTGGGATGGCAAAATACACAAGTGCCTCCATCAATTATTCCAATGAAATTTTAAAGTGAAACCTTATGCAAGCTGAATTCTTGGTTTCTTACAATAAACTGAAAGTCAAGCAGACAAAGGTACAATTTGGTCTCTTTGCTGGACACACTCCATTTTGCTCACTAGTTACAGCTGTAGCTTTTCTCGCCTACTTCCACAACTCTTGTAATTCTTAATGGCTCTATACGAACAAGCGTACATGTTGTGTCACATGTACTCTGGAGATGAATTTATTGCCATTTAATACCAGCAGAAAAAATCTCCACCAAATTAATTGTCTCATGAATACACTGGCAAAATACGCCACAGTATGAAGTTCTTTCAAGATGTATTTGGACATGGGTGCACACCAATATCGTTGAGTTTATAAATAACAATAATTATTATAAATAATAGCATTCTACATAGTAGATTACCTCTGAATAATTAATTTTCAGTAATATTTTTTAATATTATAGAAGTCAATGAAGATTAACATAATCAAGATGTTCACATTAATGGCACAAGGCCCTGACTAAAATGTAAGCTCCATAATAAGGAATGTTTATTTTTGTCCAACATGGCATTCTCAATAAATGGTGATGAGATTATGTTGAGTTCCTACAAAAAATTATTTAAAAGATGAGTGAATAAGTCATCTGGAAATATTAAGTAGAAAATTATTTCATTCTTAAAACATTCCATGACAGTATGGAGGATATGGTTTGGTTCAAAAGAAAACATAATTTTGGCTGACACACTAATCAGATAGGCAAGATTTAAAGTGCACACCGTACTTCCTCTTTAGGGAGGAATCTACAGTGAACAAAATGATTCACATTTGTTAAAAAGTCTTACAGGTGAAAGCTTTGGGAACCAAGGAGATCACTGCATGTGAACAGACACAAAGGGAAAGAGAATCAGGGTAAGGACATTAAACTCCCACAAGCTGAGACACATGCCCCTGAGCGACATCATTTACCTTCTCAGACCTGGCAATTGCAGATATATCTGTGATTAGATGAATATGCTTGAATGCACTTCGCTTATGAAAAGGCATGGCTGTGCGTTGGATCTATCATTCAGGTGACATGTCCATTTTCTTTATGATGTGAAAAATGTCTTGAGTTTTATCACCTTGTCTTTTTGAGTGCTTATTTGTTTGACTCCAGGAACTGAACTTAGGACCTTGTGGTTGTCAGGCAGGTGCTTGTACCACTGAACTGCATCCCCGCCTCGCCACTTTGCCTTTTAGGTGGGAGAAGTACAAAGACAGAATTGTGGTAACATGTGACGTGTTCTAGTGAGAGTGATCTAGCAAGAACTGGATTTTCGAAAAGATAAGTGAGGCTGTCCACAGAGGTCCAGGACAATTCATGAATCCTCACCTGCTATCACCCAATTAAAACTGCTCTTACTAAAGGTTTCCTTTTGTGAATAAGTGGTTCTGGGTAGATAGAGTCCACATGTCAGATTTTTAAAAAAATTAAATCAGAAGACACCTATCTGCTCATGCTCTCAAAAAATTATGAAACATTGCTATTAAGGATATCTACTGTGACTTGATGTGGAACATGAAGGTAAAATTAAGAAAAAAATGGAAAATAATAATAACTGAAGCTAAATAAAATGGGAGGGGCCAGAGATTTCACGCCTAGGAGAAAATTTTCTGTCCTCCTGGGTGTTTTCACTTGCTGACTCTGCCCTCTGTTCTTGGGTAGCTTGTGGCCCTCTTCCTGGGTGATTTACATAGTGCTGGTCACACGTCAGCTTCAGCACCACTTTCTCTTTCAAGGACAGCCAGGAATGTGTCACTGCAAAAGGGGAACTACTGTAAGTAAAAGACATAAAAGAAAGCATGAACTTGGTTATGGAGCTCCAAGGAGGTAGGACTACAAGGAAGACTTGCAGCGGGATTCACACAGAGGCAAAGGCCTGCCAGGTCTGTTGGGTCTTGTGTCCAGTTAAGACTAAATTAGATAGAAACCTGAGGAATTGGCTGGTGGAAAGGACTTCAGAACTTAATCTGGCCCAACACGCTCACTTTACAGCTAAGACACGGATGGCTGAGATACAATGCTTAAAGGCTAAGAAAGTGAACTTCACAACACACAGCTCACTTGAAAAGACCAGGGCCCTGAGGACAAGGTCACACTGATACTTTCTAGATACATTTTCTAGTAGGCAAGATGATTTTCAGAGAAACAAAAAGCAGAAGCATAATTTAACAGTTCATGCAGAAATGTAAGAATTAAGAATGTATTATATATAGATAAAATCAAGATATGAAATTTCTTATAAACCAGGACAAACCAATTATATTCAATCTGAGATGAATATAAACTTCATCCTCCTCTCATGAATATTTCTGATTCATGCTCCTTTGACAGAGAAGCTAAACTGTTCTATCATTGATGAGGTGTGAATGAGATGCTGTTATTAATACAAACAGAGACACCCTCTGGGTGTTATGCATTTATCAGATCAAGCTTTGGAATATGAAACTACAAAAACAACTAATGAAAACAAAATGAATATTGTTAGCTAAATTAATGCTGTCATCTTCACCAAGTGTGTCTTCAAAAATGAAATGATCCAACAGCAAAAATAGAACAAGCTGGGAACACTTTGTTCTACAATATAGAGGCTTTGAAACACAGACCTAATTTCCAGTGTATTAAATTACTCGAGTGTCAGTGGTGAATGAATATTAGTATACAAGTGCAGCCCCATCACATAGGCTTCTTCCAAGCATTGTTCATAGAATTAACATAAAGCAACATCCATGCTAACAAAATGAATCTGCATTTTGGAGCTCAGCCCAATAATGCTCTCTCTGCTTCCTGCTCACCTCTTCTCTTTGGAAGTTTTGATGCCGCTGGCACTGTACCTGCTGAGTGCCAACATATATGTTCTAATCTCCTCTACATCTGCTTTTTGAAAGGAGCATGAAGACCAAATCAAGAAAGTATAATCTTCGGTTTATTTGTGAAAAATAAGTACTCTCTTCCTAGTATTGAGCTTGTTATCTGCACATGCTAGACTCATTTTGTCTCCTACTAATTTATCCCTTTGTCATCCATGTTTATCAGTGAACATGCTTTAGAAATTCCTTGTGTTGAGTACATGGTGGCAGGCGGATGCTTGCTGGGTCATCTTGAAGACTGAGCTTAAACACAGTCGTGATCTGAATACTGTTGACTCAAAGTAGTTTTGCCATTTAAAAATTGATGTTTCTGATTTATTACTGCTGTCTTTTATCTAATTTGTCTCAAGGAAGCTGGGTTCTGCTCAAAAAAATTTGGGTGAGAACATGCAGTATAAGTCCTGTTTCACAAAAGGCACTTTATTACTTAAGTTGATAGACAGCTTCTCTTATTAATGCTGTCCAAAATGTACATGCAGAGAATTCTTAGAAAATGAATGGAGTCACTTTCACCCCTAAAGACATTTACGGGCTGCAATTGCATAGTTAAATACATTCAGTTTAAACTTTTATAAACTAATGGAGTGGTAGTGATGATCTTTGCAATTCTTTAACAGAAAATTTTAGAAGAAAGGGTTATATGTAGAAGTAAATTTTTGGATTCATTTAGTAACAATAATGATTATCATTTACTCAATGATTGTAAGACACACATTATGCTTCTCATGTGTTTTATTATTTAATCACTACAGTCATGCTGTTGTATGGGTATGGTCCAGCCTTTGTTCATACCCCAGGTTCCATATCCACAGATTCAAAAATATTTTTTAAAACTTGCATTTGTAGGCCAGCTTGATAGCTCAGCAGACTAAAATGCCTGCTTAGGCAGAACACAGCAGTGAGGGTTTGATCCCCAGCATGCATGTTGAGATGGCAATTGAGACTGAGCACGGTGGCACACATCCGTAATCCCAGCACTTTGGGAGTCTGAAAACAGGAGACTCACTGCAAGTCCGATCTATTTAGGGAGACCTTGTGGACCCAGTTTACCCTGTCCTAAATACGGAAAAAAAAATCCTTACATTTGTATTAAACAGATATTTTACTTATTATTTTCTAAACAATATGATATAACTATTATTTGCATAACATTTACATGTCTTAGGTATCCTAAGTAATTTAGAGATAATGTAAAATATACAGGAGGATAAGCATAACTTGTATGCAAATTCGATACTATTTTATAGACCTGATCCTCCATGGGTTTTGTATCCTGGAAATGTCCTGGAACCAATTCCCTGAGCTTATTAGGAAATGATTTTTATTTCTACTTTAAAACTTTGAGTCAGTAAAAATCACTTTATTCCTCTTTGATAGGCTGAGACCTGACCTGGGCCAGGAAGTTCTTGTGCAGTCAGAAGCAGTAGTGAGAACATGAAATACTTTCCTAAGCATTTCACCAAATAGTCCTGGGTTGGAGAGTGAACCAGAGCGGTGGGTGCCGCACACCCAAATACACGGGTAAAAGCGGGAGGGTCCAACTACCATTCTACCACTTGATCTCTAAGTGCTGTGGGGATCAGATTCCAGCAGCAGAATAGCCCCGGGATCAGTTCAAGTGTCAGTGCCCAGAAGTGGAGCAAGGGAAGGGCTAGCCAATCACAATAGGCAGCTGGCAGTTCCACAGCAGATGGGAGGGAACTTGGCTGAGAAGTAGAAGCTGGAGCTCCAGTTCCAAACTGGTGAGCACCAAAAGCCAGTCTTAGCCCTAGCTGCAAAAAACTAGAAGCAAGGGCTGGGGAAATAGCTCAGTGGTCTAAGCATCTGCCTGTCAATTGCAAGGACTCAGGTTTGATCCCTAGTACCACATGTCATGCTGGCCACCAAAACCAAGCACGGAGGTGCACACCTCTAATCTCAGCATGAGGGAGGCTGAAACAGAGGATCGCTACAAGTCTGAACTGTGTAGTAAGACCCTATATCAAGTAAATAAAAAGAAAAAGACAAAAACAAGACAAAACTAGAAGCAGTCTCCTGCTTTGTGATGCAATCAGGCAAGCAGCCTGGGAGTACTTGGGCAAAAGGGCACCCCTAAACCCTGCTTTGATCCTGAAGCATAAGCAGGCAAGAGGCCTTGGCTAGTGCCAACCCTGTGACCAGTGGTGCAAGCAGGAAAGCAGCCTTGGGCAGGACAAAGACAACACCACCCTCCTTGTGACCGGCCCTGGCTAGCTGTGGACAAGAACAATCCTCTTGCCCTACTTCTCACTCGTGTGAGAGGGATCAGCAGGGCAGCCAAGACTAGAGCTGCAAGCCCAGCATTCATTCTGAAGACTTGACGGATTTATCCTTGGTGGCTCTGACTAGAGAGCTAACCCTCAACTAGGAAACTAGAGAAATTTTAAGAACTATTTTCTTTCCTATTTTTATTTATTTATTTTTAATTTTGGGGGAGAGTGGTATAGATTTTGACTTATACTGTTTATTTTCTCAGTCTTGTTCCTCTTATTTCCTCACTGGTCTTTCTATAATCTCTGATATTTACAGGTGAATAGGCACTACCTGTATTCTTTCTATTTTGTCTCAAAATCCTTTTCACTTCTCATTAATTCTTTTTCTCCTGTCCTCTTCTCCAGCTTCCCACAGTTTGTGTGATTATCCTTAGTCCTTTAGCCTTGCTTCTACCATATTGCTTTTTAATTATTGCTCTAGCTTATTGCCCACATCTTTTAAATTCCTCTTCCCTGCAGGATAATTTTTATTTTTTTCCTAAAGGGAACCTTACTGCATATGAACCTGGTCTGTGGTGAAGGTTGCTGTGTAACCGCAAATCTTGCTCCTATGGGCAAAGATATCAAATTAAGAGTTACTACTATCAGTTTCTAGGCTCTGCTTGATGATGTTGCTATTACTAATATTGCCACTGTACCCAAGATGTCATACTTGTAATAAGTGCTTCACCCTTGTATTGCAGCAGTGATAATCTATGGTCACAATCATCCCCAGTACCAAAAGATTTGGTGCTGAGCCAAATAGGAACATATCATCCTCAAAAATGTAGGAAGATAGGATGTTGGGACAGACACAAAGACTAACAGCCACCTACAACTAGAAGACATCTCAGAGGAATAGATATTTCCTAGGAAAGCTTTGATACCAGTGATTATGCTAACATAACAAAAATACAAACAACAAAATAGAAAACAAATTAAAATAAAAATAGAAAATGATAAGATCCCAGGCTTCCAACTCACCAAGGACAAATCCAGGAGACAATGAAAGAGGAAATTAGAAACCACTTATTTGAATACTGAAATGACAGCAGGAAAACAAAATTTTAAATGCACAAAGCTATGGAGGATATCAAAACAGAATAATCTCATAGGTAAAAAAAGAGATAATGATCACAATGAGGGGATTCTAAGCAAATCTACAGTAGACATAGATTAAAAAAAAAAAAGAGGACTATAGAAAAATAATGGAGATCATGAATGTCCAACATAGAAAAAAAATGGAATCCATAAAATATATTCAAAATGATATCTAGGAAATTAAAAATTCTACTGAAGTCTTAAAAAACTGTGTGACAGAAAATGAAGATAGAATATCAGGCCTAAAAGATATGGTTGTATTTAACTATCATGAAAAGAAAGATCTCTTAAAAATAGCAAGGAATCATGAAAAACAATTCAACAACTGCAAGATGATGCAAAGAAGAACATTATAAGACTGACTGGCATCAATAAAAATGTAGGAGTTAGCACAAATTACATAAAAAAAACTTGTTCAGAGAAATAATAGCAGAAAACTTCTGAAGCATGGAAAAAGAATTTGGCATACAAGTAAGTGAGGCATATAGAATTCCAATCAGTCATGATCAAAATAAATCTACACGAAGGTATATAATTAAAATTTCAGAAATCAAACAAAAGAAAAGTATATTAAAAACTGTTAGAGAAGACAAAAAGTTCATCTATAAAGAAAAATGCAACAGAATTATAGAAGAGTTCTTATTACAACGCTATGTCAAGGAGAGCTTGAAGTGAAGTATTTTAAACTCTTAAAAAGAACAACTTTCAATCCAGATTGACATATTCTGCACAATTGTCTTTCAGAATTTATTGAAAAATAAAATATTACCATTATAAAGAACAACTGAAGAAATTCATGACAATAAAATGAGTTCTACAAAGAGTTCTGAAAGATATTTTAGAAAGGTAAAGCAAAACACACAATTCCAAAAATATCAATAGAAAGAAGACACAGGGAGAAGAAGCAATTAAACAGAGGCTAAAGACAGCAACTATCAATAGGAAAATTATGTGACAAAGACAAACCATTGCAAATCAGTTATAACCAGAAATATGAAAGATATCAATTGATCAGTCAAAAGAATTAGATTGGCAGGATGGATAAAAATACCAAAATCTGACAATATACTATATTCAAGAAACACATTTAAATGAAAATAAATTAACAGACTGAAAGTCAAAGGATGTAAAAAAAAAAAATACTGCTCGTGACAAGAACCCAGAAAAAAAGTAAGAGTAGTATTCTATTCCCAGAAAATGTAAAGTTAAAGCCAAGACTAAACAAAAAAGATAAAGAAGGATATTACATACTTCCTAAGAGAAAACTCCAAGAGGAAAAGATAACAAGCATTTATATGCACCAAATATGAGGACACTCACCTATAGAAAACAAATATTAAAGGACATTGAAAATCAAATAAGCACTAACACAACTGTAATGAGGAGCCTTAATATACCACTGTCACAAGTAGACCAACTAGACAAAAAATCAATGAAGAAATAATCTGAGTGAAACCAAACTTGTAAACAAATAAACTTAGTAGATTTCTACAGAGGGTTCCACCACACAGCATGAGAATACACATTCTTCTCAGTAATGTATAGCATGTTCTCCAAAATAGACCAAGTACTAGCATGTAGAATATACTTAAGTAAATGCAAAACTACTGAAATTATTCCATGTGTATTATTGGACCAGACAGCAATGAAACTGGAAATCGCTGAAAAGAAAGAAGCCACGAAAACTCCATAAACACAGATACCACGACGAACACACTCAGCCATCTTATCTTTGACAAAGGTGCCAAATATGTTCACTGGAAGAAAGATAGCCTCTTTAACAAATGGTGCTAAAAAAAAAACTGGCTCTCTACATGCTGAAAACTAAAACTACACCTGGACATATCACCATGCACTAAACTAAAGTCAAAATGGATTAAATATCAAAGCAGAAATACTAAATCTCCTGGCAGAGAAAGTAGGTGGAAATCTTGAAGACATAGGGGTAGGCGAGCAGTTCATGAAAAAAATCAAACTGCTTGAGAAATACTTCAAAGAATCAACAACTGGGACGTCCCCTTATTGAGAAGTTTCTGCATGTTGAAAGAAATCACTATATAGTGGAAAGACAACCCACAAAGTTGGAAAAAATCTTAATAATCACTCAGACAAAGGTCTTCTACCTAGAATATGTAAAGAACTGGAAATCATTAGGACCCTAAAATTTAAAGATCCAATCCAAAACTGGGCATTTGAGATGAATACACACTTCTCAGAGAGAGAAATACAAGAGGCAAATAAATGCATGAAAAAAAGGTCCACATCATTAGCTATCTGTGAAATGTAAATTAAAACAACATGATACCACCTCACCCCCTTAAGAATGGCTATTATACAGAAATAACCAAGCAACCAATGTTGGAGAGGCTGCAAGGGAAAAGGAACTCTTCTCCATTGCTGGTGGGAGTGTAGATTGACACAATCATTATGGAAATCAGTGTGGAGACTCCTTAAAAAACTAGAAGTTGAAATCCCATTCAATCCAGTTATTCCCCTTCTCAGAACTTTCCTGAATGAACTAAAAACATTGTACCACAGTGATATAGATGCACCCAATTTATAGCAGCCAAATTTTGGAAACAACCCAAATGCCCATCAACTGAGGAATGGATGAAAAAGATGTAGTATTTTTATACAATGGATTATTACTTAGCTATAAAGACAAACAAACCAGAAATCTTTGTAGGTAAGTGGATACAACTTGAGCCTATACTCATAAGTGATATAAACCAGACTCACATATATAAATATCATAGTGTCTTCCTAATGCAAGAACTCAAAAGAAGAAATAAAAACTGAAAGGTATAGTAGACATTGTTAAATGGAAAGAAACAGAATTTAAGGATTAAACAATGAAGAGAGAGAAAGGAAGAAAGATAGGAAATAAAGTAGAGGCAAAACCATACATGTATGTAGACAAGATGGCTAAGGCAATTGTCCTAAGAATTTCCACCAATTCTTTTGAAAATAGCAGCTATAGGGTAGAATTCACACCCTGACTAACTCTGTATGCTGATATCTGTGAATTCAACAACTACTTTGAGACAGCAGTGTGTAATACTAAAACCGTGCTTGAAACACTTGTCATCTTGGTCTTCTAAATGTGCACCATTTTTATCTTAATATTTATCCAATTAATTATTAGTATACTCTCTTTAAATTAATTGTTTAAAAAGATAATAAAGGGCCTGGTGAGATGGCTCAGTGGTCTAAAGCGCCTACTTGGGAAAGCTTGGGCGGCTTCAGGGACTGCAGTTCGATCCCTGGCACCACATGCTGTGCCAGCCCTGCCCTTGGGGTGGGCTGATCTGGCCATAAAAATGAGTGAATAAACGAATAAAGGTTCTGAAACAAGAAAAAATAAACAAATAAAATTTTAAAAATTCATTAAAAAGATAATAAAAGAAAATGAGAGACAAGAACAGATATTTAAGGTTTCTGAAAGCATATGGTAATATTTAATCATATGTCACATCTTGCATAACTATATCTGTCAATCTGAGCAACACAGTTGACTATAAAAATAGTTAATATATCAAGCATTGTTAATCAGCTATTCTTGTTTTAAAAATCTGTAAAATATGTATTGTTATATATTACCCTGTTTCTGTCTTTGTGTTTTTCTTTCTCTTGTTTTTACTCTTCAAAATAAAAGAAAATTATTTTAAAAATAAAATTTAAAAAGAAAGAAACAAATACTTCTTAACTTGTTTTGTCACCTTTCTTTCAATTGTTTCTCCTTTTTCTCTTCTTAATTTCTTATTTTTTCCTTTCTTTTTCTAATTTTGCATGCATATATCTTGTGATATGAATAACTGGTTGGAAGACAACACTGCATTACAACAAATACTGAAATTCATGTTACTTTGTTAAGTGAAATTCTATATCACTTGCAAATTTTTTGTTCAATACTTTTTTGTACTCTCTTAAAAATGAAAAACCCTCCATAAGCACATGTCAATTAAGAGGTACCCTCTTGGACAACCAAAGGATCAGAGGAAATTAAGCAATAGCTACAATTAAGTGACAATACCAGTGGAATACATTGGAATTTATGGGACACAATGACAGCAATCAAAAGAGGAAAATTAATAGCAGTAACTTTCACATGAGATAGACATAATAAACTCAAACAAACAGCCTAATGTTGCTCCCAAAGCTCTGACAAAGGAGGAAACTATAAAGATCAGAGCAGAAATTAATACAATTGAGTCTCAAAAATGAATAATAAATTAAAGAGTTTGTTCTTTAAAAGATTAAATAAAATTGACAAATCATTAGCCAACCTTATCAAAAAAAGAAAGACAAAAACTCAAATCCATATAGTTAGGGATGAAAAGGGTAAAATCACAACAGATCCTGCACAAATAAAAAGAATAATCAAAAAATACTTTGAGGATGTTTAACAAGATGTAAGGCAGAGAAGAAATGGACAGATTCTTAGATACATATGAATTATCCAAGTTGAATCAAGAAGATATAAAAATTCTGAATAACCCAGTATCAGTCAAGGAAACTGAAAAGGTAATTAAAAATTCATCAACAAAGAAAAGCTCAGGTCCTGATGGATTCATTGCTGAATTTTACAAGATATTTAGAGAATATCTGCTGCTACTACTTGTCAAACTCTTTAATAAACTAAAGGCAAAATGATGCTCTCAAAGTAATTCCTGGAAGCAAATATTAAAATGATACAAAAATCACAGAATGACTCCACCAAAAGGATGCAGATGTCAAAATCCTCAACAATATACTTCCAAGCAGAAAACAGTAAACCATCAAGAATATTACATACTTTGGGGCTGGTGAGATGGTTCAGTGATCTAAAGCATATGCTTAGGAAAGCTTAGGCAACCGCAGACTGATTCAATCCTCAGCACTGCATGCTGCACCAGCCCCACCCCCACAGAAGGCTGAACCAGCCATAAAAAAAAAAAAAAAGAATATTATATACCTTGACCAAGTAGATTTTACCCATAGGATGTAAGGGCAGTTGAATATATGCAAATCAGCAATTATAAAATGCTATGTTAACAGAATAAAAAACAAATACCATATGATCATCTCAACAGACTCAGAAGAAACATTTGTCAAAGTCTAACCTCAATTCATGATAAAAATTCTACAGAAAAATTAGAATACATGGTCTTCAATCTAATGAGTCATGTATGACAAACCAATAGCAAACATCATACTAAATGGTCAAAAATTAAAAGCTTTCTCTCTAGCTAGAACAATTAGACAAGTGAAAGAAATAAAAAGAATGAAGATAGGAAAGGGAGAAGTTAAATTGTCATGCAGATGACATCATATTAGAGATAAAAGACCCCAAACACTCCACCAAAAGACTTCTAGATTTAATAACAAGATTCACTGACACATCTAAATACAAAGTAAGCACTCGTGTTTGAACCCCAGTCTGAAAAAAAAAAAATGTTACTGAGCAGCAAAATAAATACTCGAAAATCATTAGGATTCATGTATACAAGTGACAAAGTCACTAAAAGAGAAATTAGGAAAACTATGTCTTTCACAATAGCACTGGAAGAAAACAAAGTACTTAGGAATCAAACTAGCAAAGGAAATCAGAGACCTTTACATCAAAACTAAAATACCCTGGAAAAGGAGATTGAAGAGAATATCAGCAAATGAAAAGATATCCCTTGCACTTAGGTAGGAAGAATCAGCATAGTAAAAACGACCATACTACAAAATTGTTATACAGATTTAATACAATACCAATTAAAATACCATTATTATACCTCACAGATCTAGAGAAAACATTCCTCAAATTCACCTAGAACCAGAAGAGATATACAATTTAAAAAAGAAATCTGAGAAACAAGGAAAAAGCAGGGGCCATCACAATTTCTCCCTAGAAATTATACTCCAGAGCTACCGTGATAAAAACAGTATGGGTACTGGCCAAACAAATAAGAAATAAAACTAAAACAGATCTAGCCGGGCGTGGTGGCGCACGCCTGTAATCCCAGCACTCGGGAGGCTGAGGCAGGAGGATCGGTGCGAGTTCAAGACCAGCCTGGGCT
The DNA here is from genome assembly GCA_004027025.1 of Myocastor coypus. Taxonomy (NCBI): domain Eukaryota; kingdom Metazoa; phylum Chordata; class Mammalia; order Rodentia; family Myocastoridae; genus Myocastor; species Myocastor coypus. The sequence continues at coordinate 32,169 of PVJA010012960.1, forward strand.
ACAAAAGTGAGCTCAAGCCAGCCTCAACTGCATAGTGAGAACCTGTCTCAAAAAGACAAAAAAAAAAAAAAAAAAAAAAACCACACACACACAAAAAAAACACTAAAACAGATCTAAATATCAGTAGAACAGATTAGACGAAACAGAAACAATTCAAACACAGACATCCATTTTATCTTCAACAAAGCAGCTGATCTGGAAGAAATACTTTTTTAATGAATGTCTGTAAAAGGTAACTTTCCACATGCTTAAAACTAAAACTCCACCCCCATATCATCACCAGGCACTAAACTAAAGTCAAATTAGATCAAAGATTTAAATATTAAAATAAAAACACTAAATCTGCTGAAAAAGAAAATGGAACTCTTGAAGACATAGCCATACCACTTAGCCATAAACAATAAGTTTGAGACTTTTTTTTTCTATGAGCAGAGGTTATAAGCAGAATACATTTACTGGGGGGAAGGAAAGCTTCCGTCCAAGAGAGGGAGAGGAAGGGGGGGGCACTGAGTGGGTAATTGCTCAGTTTGAAACATTTGCAAATAGGGAGGTGAAGAGAGAGGAGAGGAAGGGGAAAAGAAAAAGGAACTAAAAGATATCATTGTACAAATACAAATTCCCAGTAATGGATGTGAACATGAGACATACTTAAATCATACCGATACACTTAAAATACAAAAAATTAAAATTAAAACCCTACCCAAGATATAGTCCAGTAACAGAGCTAATGCACAGCTATGTCCAAGGCCCTGAATTTAGTTAAGTCTTAGCATAAAACCAAAACCAACCCCATTCTCGAAGTTTCACATACCTATTCATCTAGCTAGCAAATGAGAAAACTAAATCCAGAGTCCAGTGTTTTCAAATATTCAATCCTGATTATTTAACTACATCACTTTCAAGTGAGGTTCTAGAACATTCATGCCCACAACATTTCAACTTTTGAATGTGTGTGTACACAATGTGTCTCTCTTCACGCTGTAGAAATGACACCTCTTCCTATTGTCAGCATGAATGGACCAATATAGAGATTCATTCCACACCACTAATAATAGAGCAGGTAGAAATATAAATTTAGAAACAGAGGCTTTAGGAAATATTCTAAGGAAGAAATAGTAAGTATATATACTGTTTCACTATTGAGAATATTGACTCAGAATACCTGCATCCAGAAAGATTCATCTATACATCTGCCATTTTTGTTAGCACATTAGATAAAATTATGTTTATTGTATTTGTTTCTCTTATTAGATCTGACATTTCTAAAAATGTCACTTATATTTTACTTGCAACATATAACACAATTTCATATATGGAATAAACAGCAATAAACATTGGCCATACATACTCAACGAATAAATATTTCTATGAATTTAATATATATTGGACATTTTCTCAGTATCTCTTCCTTTCAGGTGTCTGAGAGGAAAAAAAAGTGTCATATGGCAAAGGTTCAATTCTGTTCAAATAGGGAAGGAAAAGCTGAAATTAAAAAAAGAAATGGAATTTTAAAGTACAGCTCAGCATCCACAAAGGAAGAAACAGTGACATCAATGTGAAACTTGGGCTGGGCATGGTGGCTCATGCCTGTAATCCCAGTGCTTGGCAGGGTGAGGCAGGAGGATCCTGTGAGTTCAAGACAAGCCTGGGCTACCAAAGTGAAAAGTGAGTTCAAGGCCAGCCTGAGCTGCATAGCAAGACCATGTCTCACAAAGACAAAAAGAAAAAAAGAAAGAAAGAAAGAAAGAAAGAAAGAAAGACTATGCCAAGACAACAAAGTAGAAAAATAATTCTTAAAAGTTGTTTATTCCAGGGCTGGGGAGATAGCTCCATGGCACATGTGCCTGCCTGACAAGTGCAAGGTCATGAGTTCAAACCCTGGTCCCACCAAAAAAAAAAAAAAAAGTTGTTTATTCCTTCTCTGATATAAAGAGAAAAATGTTAGTAGTGCTTCCTCGACAATGACTAATAAGGAATTCAAGTAGGTTAGCCAGCTACACCAAAGGAAACTTGAAAGGTTAAAATCAATATTTGAGTCATCATTAATGTACATATGACCCCAGGGGGAACAGTGCTGAGCTAGAGCCAAAGGAATATGGTGTCAGAGATTGCAAGTGATGCACTTTAATATTAAATTATGGCGTGAAGGGTGCAGGTCTGAAAAGACAGTAGGATTGATAGCTGTGCTGCACAGCGAAATCTTTTCTTTGGTCATCCTCACAGGCAGGCTTGCTCTCCTTCTCCCCATCTCCTTACTTATCAGAAGCCCAGAGCAGGTCACATTCAATGAAGCTACTCCAGAATAGATTTCTCATGTCTGTAGAGGATGTTTTTATGTCAATGGCCATGAATCACAACAAAGCAATTACAATCACTCCTTAACCATGGTTGTGAAATGATGTGCAAAAATAGCTCCTTGTCTTAGCTACTTTTCTCTCGTTGCTGAGACGAGATACCCAACGTTCGCATTTAGGGGGGAATGTTTCGTTTAGCTCATAGTTTGTAGATGTTTCAGTGTGTAATTGGCTGACTCCAAGGCAGGACGGCAAGGCAGAGCAGCATCACTGAGGAGAACAGTTCTTGGCAACTGCAAGGTAGCAGAAGCATGGAGGGATCTTAATAATGTCTTTCTGCTTCTTTTATCTTATCCAGACTACTTCGGGTCGGTAGCACTCACATTCTTCTCCCTAACACCCTCAGCCTAGCTTTGCAACAAGAATTAGTTCCAGTTTCACATACTGTAAATCTGGCCACTCCTGAAAAAGCCTCACCTATGAGCGCATAAGGCTATGCAGGGACAAGTAAACACAAGGTGTAGCACTCTGTAAATACTTGTAAAGGTCTATTATCTCTGATGCTGATTCAGCTCGATTATTTACTGTTTAAAATCTTAAACGACTTCTTTTCTAGGATTTCTCTTTTTGTTTTGGATAGGAAACAAAGATATCTAAAATGTATTGCCAGGAACTAACATTAGCATAAATGTGGATGTTTTCTATGCAATTTAAACATTCTTGTGATAAAAAAATGTGAATGAAAGCAAACTTTCTTTTGTATGGTGGCACTAACACATGAAATCAAGAACAATTTTGAATAAAATGATTTATTTTAGTTTTACATGATCATGAAAATCTTAGCTAAAACAACTGCTTTCAGTCAACAGCAGTTGAGCAGACCACTACTTTAATAGTATTTGGTGAAAATCAAAGAACAAAATGTATCCCCACCCTTTGAAGCCTTATTCTGTTCTATAAAAGATTGATCCCTGCCTGCCTGCTACATACCCAGCTCTTCCTGTAGTCACAGCCAGTTGGAAGCACTGGCAACAAATTAATTGGCACTGTAGTGGAGGGCAGGCACGGGAAATCTCTCTCTCTCCTTTTCTATTTTGGGTGGTGTCTCTTCCCCCTATACTTCCTCCCATGCAGCCCCTTTTCCCTGCTCAGTCTCCAGTGCCAAGACAATAATTTCAGGACGTTTTCCTTTAAGCTAGAGTCTAATAATATTGGCTTACTGCTGTTGTGTGTTTCCAGGTATCTAATGTCCTTTTGCACTCTGTCTAGTAAGAAGTCTCTGTTACACTCATTGCACTGGGGTATATTCTGTTTTCTGCTAGGTCCTGATTGATACAACCATGAATTTTTACAGTAGAACAACTTAAGCTTCTCAGTTTCCTTCTCTTAACTCTGTTGCCATGCCTATGAGAAATAGCCTCCCCTCCCTTAGAGTGACTGTTGCTGGAATTCAACAGTTCAACCATAATATCCAGTTACCTTACCCAGAAGGGATGTATAACCCTACAATCAGGAAGTATCATGATATTTGTGAAGTCTGCACATGAGAGAACTTCCTTTGTTGGCCATGCTTTGGAGTCTCCTACCTCTCTTGCCAGGAGTTGGGATATCATGCATATTCTCTTATTGTAGGCAGAACAGAGAAGAGATGGAGCAATACTATAGCAAGTATCTGCATAGATTGTCTGATCCCCCTCTGTTTTAACTCTTCTGCCTCACCCCCTTCTTGCTAGTTCCGGCCTTCTTAGAGAGCATTAAATACTGAAAGTAATCTGACTGGAAGAGAGCCACAGCTAGGCAATGAGTCCGGATGCATACCTGGAATTCATTTAGGTCTGAATTTGTATGTTAACACTAAACTCCTATGTTACCAGCCTGGACCGTGGCATTTTCTTCAGGTCTCTCAATCTCAGTTTCCTCCTTGTGAAATGAAGGTGATCATACAGATCATGAAAAACCTAATGCAGATCACATATACAAAATATCCTTAGAATCAAACTACTTATGCATTTAGCAAATCTTGACTAAGGTGAGGTAAGGCATTTAACTGATCTCACTTCTAAAGTGTTTAGAACGGTGTTGCAAAGCAAACATGTGGATACGCACCTCATAATTTTTCTGAACTTTTATAGTTCAAAATTCAAAACCTAACATGACTCCAAAGGTTTTTGACAGTGGTTGTGACCCTACAGTTGCTTTTCATGGGCATTCAGTGAGATGTATACAGGAGTGCACTCCAGAGCCGGAGCCCCAAAGCACACCGATGTGCCCTGGAGAGTCATGTTCTCTGCACCTTGGAAATCCAGAGCGGATTCCATTCCTGGACATCTAGGCCCAGACACTGCTTTCTCCCAGGTTGAAGATAACTGAGTTGAGATCAAGAGGCAAATAGGTTGTTGTATAACTCTTCCCAGAAAAATGGTGAATTCACCATGTTTAAAAGCAGTGATCAGGCAGGAGTGGTCCTTTATGTTGTGTGGACAGTGCCTCCGGGAGTTGGAAGCTGCTGCTCCATTTTAGGAGAGCCAAGGAAGCTCTGCTGAGATGCACTGCATTTGCTCCTCTCCCGTGTGGTCACCTTCCCTCTGATTAGCTTTTAATCCTTTACAAATTAAATCAGGAATATAATGTAACCTTGAGGTGTGGATGTTGGGAGCCAGTCTCTTTCTGCCAATCTGTAACCTGGTTGCAACATGGCAGTGCTTGATAAACATCACCTAGTAATGTAACTCTGATCATTATGACTTCCTAGCTGGCAACAGACATTATTTTTTTTCTTCAGAATTGGAGTTTTTAGAATTACTTTTCTTTTGATAGCAGGGATAAAACTCAGGACCTTGTACCTGCTAGGCACACACCCACAATTGAAGCTTCTTATTTATATATAAAAAAATCAGTGGATTTACAATATGATCTTTGAACAATTTCAGATGCAGAGACAAACTTTTCTCTGTGATGATGAATAAAAGCTTGATTGAAGACAAGGCAAACATCATCCCTGTCTGAGGCTGAATATGAACTGCTTTTACAGCACATGCATGATGAAGACACATCAGGCTGGTTCACAACAGACACAGTTCCGTTAATGACACATGGCTAAGGGTTTCACCAATTTCCAATAAGAGTAGCAAGTTCATCCTGAAACTTGTTTTATGTGCTGCAGAGTTCTTTGTTTTTAATTATGCTTAAATTAACTTGAAAGAATAGTTGAAGGCTTTCATTCCACAGCAAAGATTTAGTCATTCTCGTTTTGTTTAACTGTCAGAAATAATTTTAGGTGACTAACCTGGCAGGAAACTTCATTCATAACTTCAGTCACACTCTGGAACCTTGAATGGGGAAAGGAATTGGAGCCATTCTTGATGGAGGCTGTGGATTCAGGGGAGCTCACCTGTGAAGGTGCCCAGTGGCTGGATGCAACCCCCCACAGCTTGCTGATATTAAAGAGCAGTCTGTGTTCTCCAGAACCAGCTGATAAGGCGCACAGTAAAACAAATCCCTAGACTCACTGCCATCACTTCCTCTTTCATAAAAGTAGAAAATAGCACTGGAACAGTTTTTTCCAATTTTTCCTTTTACAGAAATACTATTTTTTTTTTTTTTAAATTAGGAAGTTCAAAATATGGCACACAAAAATAGCAATATTCTGTGTGAAATAGGGGTAAAAGTACAAATCATTCCATTTGACTAGCACTGCATGCCTTTGGAAAGCACTTTCAATTCTGAAAGCTCTAAGGAGAATCAATAGGCCAGATGGTTTCTAAGGATCCTCTCTGCCCTGGTACTCCCTAATTCTAAAATATGAGATTTTAATAGGTGTCATTTTCTAATTATCTAACTGGTACAAGACCTAAAATAAGCATTTTACACATGGTATCCTAATTGAACTTTAAATAAAATTAACAAGGTGAGAATCATTCATCCACTTGCACAGATTAAGGGGGCTCTGGAGCAGTGGCGGTAAGTCTACAACATGCACTCCACAGCTAGCAGAGCCCTTTCCGCCTATAGGCAAGCCAAGCTGCCCACCAACCACACACTGGATATTCAGGGTTAATTCCAGTGTTGGCATTTAGTAATAAAAAAAGTGGGATCTGGATTTCAGTTTGGGCAATTGGTTTCTAAAAGATTCAGAAATTTGTTATGATCTCATTTGTTGATTCTTGGCATCATTTCTTATACTATTGGGATTCTGTTCAGAAAGTTCCTGCCTTTATCTATGATTTCAAACATTTCACCTAGCTTTTCTCACAGCAGATCCTCTGTTTTAACATTTAGATCTTCGATCCATTCTGATCATACTTTAATTCATAATCAGAATATGGATCTAGATTCAACCTTTTGCATGTGGTTAAGTTAGTTCCTGAGTATTTAATTTTTCTTCCTGTTATTGTGAATGATATTCTTCCCTAATATATTCTCAGTAAGCTCATTATTGGTGTACTGGACAGCTATTGCTGTTAGTGTGTTGATTTTGTATCCTGACACATTGTAGAATTTGATTATTAATTTCAGGAGCATTTTGGTGGAAAGCTTTGCTTTTATGTGGAGGATCATGTCTTCTGCAAATAATAATAGTTTCACTCCTTTTTTATATGTAGCACCATTTATTTATGAAGCTATCTTTCCTCCAATCTATGTTGGCTGGATCTTTTGTCAAAGACAAATAGTTCAATGTGCTTAGCATTGTTTCTCTGTTCTGTTCCATTGATTCAAATGCCTAATTTTTCCAGTACTGTGCTGTTATTAACAGTGCAGCTTTGTCATGCAACTTCAGATACAGAATTATGATGCTATCTGCTTTGATCTTGTTATCTAAAACTGTTTTTGCTATTCTGGGTTACCACTGCCTTCATATGAATTTTAGGATTATTTTGTCCAGTTCTGTGAAGAATGCTATTGATACTTTCATGGGAAAAGTCCAGTGAAATATCAGTATCAAATCTAAATCTGTGTATCAATTTTGAAAGTATGGTCATTCTGACCATTATACCTTTGTCTATACAGGAAACAGGAGAATCTCTCCATTTTCTGCTGTCTCTTTTGATCTCCTTTATCTTCACTGTTGAGTCTTTCACTGCCTTATATTAATGCCTAATTATTTAATTTTTTGATGCTATGGTGAATATATTTCTTCTCTAATTTATTTCTCAGTAAGTTCATTACTGGATGCCAAAAAAGCTATTGATTTTTGTGTTGATTTTTATTTTCTTACATAGCAGAATTTAGTTATTAATACTGGAAGTCTTTAGGGGAAAATTTTATGTCTTTTATGTCGCTTATCATGTCATCTGCAAATAATAATTTGACATTTTTTCCTATACATATCTCTTTTATTTCTTTTTTTTTCTGCTAATTTCTCTTGCAGTGTTTTGAGGGTGATATTGAGCAGGATATCTTGTCCTGCTCCTGATCTTAGAGAGACAGTTTTAGCTTTTCCCCATTTATATTGATAGTGTATTTGACATAAATGGCTTTTACTAGGTTAAGATAAGGTCCTTTTATAACTATTTTTCTTCTGATTTTTATCATGAAATTATATTGGACCTAGCAACTTGGACAATTTTACCTTTATTAATAATGAAACAACATTCAAAAACAACAGCATAAAACTAGCTATCTAGAGATACTCCTTAAAGTGCAATAGTTACACTAGTAGAGAAAGGGTGGAAATCTAGATATTGAAAAAAGTAAAATTCAAAAGATTGATTGATAAAATATGAGAGGGAGGAGAGAAAAGTGACATAGGGGATCCTATTGTGGAACAAGAGGAAAGTTAATCGTATTAGAAAACAGTCACAGAAAAGGACAAGAAAAACAAGAAATATAATACTATAAGAAGACAAAAAAAAAAAAACTTAAAAAGGAAGAAATAAAAGGGAAAAAATTCCAATTCTCCCCCTGAAAAATGAAGAAAAGAGAAATGATTAAACATTTTTAGGAGCTGGCCAAATAGCTCAGTGGATTAAAGCACCTGCAAGCAGTCTCAGGGGCTGGGGGTTCTATCTCTGGGCCTGCTGTGCTGGTCCTGCCACCAAGACCTACTGAGACTGCGATTGAGACTGGGCATTGTGGCATGCCCCTGTAATCCCAGCTCTTGGGAGGCTATAAACAGGTGGATCACTACAAGTCCGATCTAGTAGTGTGGCCCTGAACACCCTTGTAGACCCTTCCCTAAAATACAAAATAAATAAATAAATAAATAAGAAAAAAAAAAAAAAAGAATGGTTTTCTCTTCAGGAGTCCTGCAGTGCTGAAATCCAGCAAGTCACAGCTTGTGCAGCTTTTGGGCTTGTGGGTTTTGTCAGGTGCCCTGCTGACGCCAGAGGCCACTGTGCCTAACTGCCTCAGACTCTGGTTTCCCCTGTGTGTTGGGTGTGTGGTGGGCTTCAAGAACATTACTAGATTTATGTCAACACTTTTGGGGTTCCAGTCTCTCACCATGGAAACAAGGAACTGTGTCCTTTGCAGGCTGAGCTCGAACTTCTCAGGAAGTCCATGTCTAAACTGCAGCCTGTGGTTGCCTCTCATCCAGTTACTTCAGGAGTGTATCCCAAGAATCCCTTAAGCTTCTGGCCAGGCTCATGCATTCTCCCTAGGTCTCCTGGCCTTCTGGGATTACCTTCTCTCTGGGAGCATTGGCTTCATCCAGGGCTTTGGCTTCATCCAGTATTGGTTGTTCAGGTAATACACGCCTTTGCTGTCATATGCCAAGCAGAAGCAAAAGTAGAGCTTGCTTAGAGTTGACGAATGGTTGCTGTAGGCTAGTAGCTTGTAGTGTTGTCTCCTCTTCCCTTGTCCATGACCAGGCCAGTCTGTTGCTCAGCACCTCTGCTATTTCCTGCAAAAGAGAACACAACCCAGAGGCTGCTTGGAGTTGGTAGTTGGCCATGAGTAGGGCATGGAATCGAGAGGTCAAAAGCTGATCAGGAGCCAGGCATATGGCCAAAAACAGTCTGTGGAGGACCACTTGGATGACTTTCCTTGAAAGATGAGCAATTATCCCCATGTTGGCTAAACCTCGCTCTACTTCTGTGTTTTGATTTGTGCAGAGATGGCTAAGTTTGGTCTTTATTCTCTCAGTTGGCTTTAAAGAATATAAACAAGCCTAGCTGGTGCTGATGTGTAGTCTTTAATGCAATGAGACAAGTCAGTGATGCTCCACTTATTGCTTTCAAGTAGCATGTGTGAGCTAGGCTGAGAGGCAACATGCTTTTGGCTGAGAATGTGCCTGAAGAAAAGAGGCTATGACTTTTCAGGGCTGGACAATATATACATCAAAACTGTAGCACTGACCCCTTGACACTAGATACTGGCCCCATCAGTGACATGCAGATTACAATCTCTCTCTCTCTCTCTCTCTCTCTCTCTCTCTCTCTCTCTCTCTTTCTTTCTTTCTTCTTTTTTTGTATCTTAGAAAGTGGTCTGCAGGTGTATAGGGTCTCACTACTAGATCAGACTTGTGGTGATCCACCTGTTTACAGCCTCCTAAGAGCTGGGCATGCCACCACACCCAGTCTCAATTGCCATCTCAGGGCACCCCAGGTATGGAGCTGGCACAGCAGCCCCAGGGATCAAACTCTTGGCCCTGCTCCTGTTTGTAGGTGCTTTAATTCACTGAGTTATTTGACTGGCCTCCCAGTCCTTTTCTTTTGAGCAGTTTCTTTTACTCTCACAATACCTATTGTACTTTGCATATTTTGTTTACTCTTCCAGTTTCTTACACTAAGTAGACAATGTGATGTTTATCCTCGTGAGTCTGATTTATTTCACTTATGAGTACAGCCTCAAGTTGCATTTGTTTCCTTATAAAAGCCTAGGAGTTTATCTTCCTTTATAGCTGAGTAATACTCCATTATGTGAAAATATTGTAACTTTTATCATTTCCTCAGTTGATAGGTATTTGAGTCATTTCCAAGATTTATTTTATTTTTTGTCTTTTTTTAATATTTAAAATTGTATTTTAAAGAGTAAAAATAGCAGAAACAAATATAGAAAAAAGAGTAACAAAGAAGAGTACACATAGCACAGAATTTCAAAATAAGAAAAAAATTTAACAATGGTTGTATTACATATTTTCAGCATCAAATCTGTTTAGATTAATAGATATAGGTATTTAAGATTGGTGAAATAATTAAATATTAACACTTTCAATAAATCTTAATCTTTTTAACTCTTCCAAGTGCATTTTATATTTAAGTCACTCTACTAAAAAAAATTTATAAGAGCTGAGTATGCAGAAAACACAAGGTCCTGAGTCTGATTCCTCGTATCCCCTTGTCTTAGTCACTTTTCTCTTGTTTCTGGCACAAATACCCGGCACTCAAAATGACAGAAGGAAAGGTTTATCTAGCTGATAGTTACTGGAGGTTTCAGTCCATATTCGGCTGGCCCAAGGCTGAGTGGAACAGGGCAGAGAGCATCCAGTTCATGGCGGCGGAACAGCAACAAAACAGTGGCAGAGGCACTGTTTTACATTCAGGCTCTCCGCCTTAGGATATCTGCCCTAGACCACACCCATAGTCTCAGCCTTACTCAGACCAATAATTCCATCAGTACTAAAATACAATCCCAGGGATCATGAATCAAGTCTCAATCTGTAGAAGCCACTCCCCATGATTGCATAAGGCTTTTGGGGGACAGCTAGACATAAACCATAACAGTAATGAAGCAAAATGTTTAGAAGCATAGTATGTTTTCAGCAAGTGGCTTTTTCAAATGGAATTTCCAAAATGAAACCAGCCTATGATTCTAGCAGAATTGAGTAGCTAAGTCCAAGACAGTAGAAGATACCCTGGGTCCTACTTACATATGGAAATACAACCAATATGCTTGTAGCTACTAAGTTTATTTATTTGTATGAAAAAAGGAAAGAGCTAAATAATATAGCAAAAAATTCAGAAGGTTGATTGAGACTGGTAGACAAGAGAAAAGAATATAGAAGTTGTAAAGGCTCCTTGTATGTTTGCTGCTGAATGCAAGGATGTTGAAGAAATGTTTGTTTACTTAAACCTGGATCATTGGGTCTTAGCTGCATGAGTTATATTAGCAGATGGAATAGTCAAAAGAACGAAAAGGCTAGGTAAGAGCACAGCTTAGTCCAGAATACCTGACCAATAAGACTTCTCAGGCTCACGATAGCTCAGTGGACTAAAGTGCCTGCTTAGGTACAGCGCAGTAACTAGAGTTCAATCCCCAGTGTACTATGCCAGCCCCACCCCCTGAGCACATTGAGAAAGTGATTGAGTCTGGGCATGGTGGCACCATTCAGGACGTGGGAGGCTGGAAATAGGAGGGTCACTAAGAGTAAGATCTACATAGTGAGACCCATAGATCCTGTACTAAATGCAAAAAAAAGAAAGAAGAGAAGAAAAGAAAAAGAAAGAAAGAAAGAAAGAAAGAAAGAAAGAAAGAAAGAAAGAAAGAAAGAAAGAAAGAAAGAAAGAAAGAATAGAACTTCTCAGGCCCGTTTGGGGAAGTGTTAAGGGCTGTGTGTTTGTACCTGCCATCCCCGAGGCGAATCTGTGACTATTAGATTGTATTTGTATAGCTTCTTGGGAAGGCTTTTTAATTTTCCGAGATTCTCTAATTTTTGCTCTGCAAAATTTAAGTTGTTAACCATCCAGAAGAGAAGCTTGATGATATTATTCCCTATAACAGAGGCACTTGAGGTTAACATCATTATCTACCTGAATATCAAGCACCTTAGACATAACATAGAACAGGTAGTTCGCATCAATTATTGATATTTTAAATTTTAAATCCCTATAGAATGTGAAAAGCAATTACACATTTTTACACAGAAATTTAGAAATCTAACCATATACAACATTGTAGCAGGACAATCCTATAACATTTTTTTCTTGTCTCTTGTTTTCTTTTATTACCTTAAAAAAAAAAAAACAATTTACTTGAGAGAGAGCATAACAAGAAGGGCTACAAGGATAGCCAATATTTTGGCTCTCACTCTTCAAGGTCTGAGGACTCTGGACATAGGAGAACCTGTGCTGTAACATCCTGTAACTCAGTGATGTCCCAAATTTTCTGTTCAAGACTATGGGGCTACAGAGGAAAGTGATGAACAATGTATAGTGTGCCTAAGGAAAATCACCCACAGAGAAACATTCTCTCAGGCTTTCACAGAGAGCAATGGTCGTGACTCATCCAGATGGCGGACACTAACAAATGATCTACAAACTGCTGTATATGGCTTCAGGGTAAATTCTGAGGGGATTTGACTGACCTTATCAGCATCAAAAGTTACATATTTTGTTATGTAGGTCTTGTTTTATCTTGGTCTTAACCATCCAGCAGAAAAGTATAACCATGCGGTATAAAAAGTAAGGCAATTTTAATATGCTGAGCTGTAAAAAGCTCAAGTCAACAACTTCTGACATTGCCAGTACTGCTGATAACCCATTACTATTTGACTATATTGGGTTATTTTGCTGAATTCACTCACCTACAATATTTCAATGGCAATGGAACGCCCATCTCTGACAAAATGAAACAAAAAAGGGTATACAAATGAAGTACCATTTGTAGTGCATAGATAGATAGATAGATAGATAGATAGATAGATAGATATGGATGGCTATTGTCTCTTAGTTCAGTGAGAAGAAAGATTTGTGCTGATAGTGTTTAGACAAGATATCAGTTCTGCATCTCGAACTTTGAATACCTACTATGAAGACAATAATATTCAGTGTATTAATTATTGCAACTGTCCTACTAACCTGTTTTGAAACTCTCACTATTTCTTTCTCATTAAAATGAATAAAAAATAATTTTCCAGTATTCTTTGAAGCAAATTTTGAGACAAATACTTTGTGCCCCAGTAGTTCTCCATGGAAACCTTGGAGGAGCAGGCTCTCTGTGCGGTGAAGGGATGCTTTCTCTGCTTTAAATATCAATCACTTGAAATAGCAAAGGGAGCTTGGGATGTTTCATAGTGATGGTAACGGAAAGAAATCACCTTATGTCCTGTACATATATGGTCCACACAATCCTGGTAACTGATTTCTGACCAAGTAGTTGAAATAAAGCACTTTGTTTGCCATCTCAAGACAACGGAGTCATGATATTTCTTCTACCTTGGAAAATATTAGCTATAATGAAAAGAAAAGGAAAAAAAATGAAAGTACTGTAGAATGTTTGATCCACTAATCGTTTTATTGGAACCATATATGTTACATATATTTGGAAGAGTAGATTTATAACTAAACTCAGGATAGGACTATTGTGTTTTAGAGTATTTCCAGAAATCATAGAGCCATCTCCTAGAAAAAGATACCATGATGCTACTTAAGCAAGGATTAGGTATCCAGATGTGGGTGCTCTGTGTGTATGTGGCTCATGCTTTTATTCTCCTGAGCTTTCTCTGGCTGGGTGCCTTTCAGTGTCCATATGCACTGCGATAACACTCGTGTACAAGAGAAGGGGCTGGGACAGACAGGAGCAAGCACATAAACTCAATACCTGTTAAAAGTGAGGGAACAGTGGCAATGTAGTGTAAATGATGCTTATATGATGTCTGTAGATCTAAATTCGTCACCTTCTCCCTGAAATCATAGTACGGTGTCCTCCCAGATCAGAGTCTTATAATAGCACTCCACAAATATTTGTGGAGAGAATGTATATCACAATGATAAAGAGCCCGGGCTCAGTGGTGGGATCTATATTCAGATTCCATCTCTAATGTTAATGCTGGCGATTTGCTTAAAGTCTCCTTGCTTTAGCTTCCTTTTCAGAAGAGTATTGTGGCACATCGTAATGTAACTAAACTAAGTGCTAAAGGGGCAAAGTGTGGAAATGAGAAGGGGCTCGGGTAAGTGGCTAATTGAATTTCTGCTGCTTCCACATCTCCAGAACAATAGTCCCAAGGGCAGCTCTCTGGAAGTGAAAGGCCGTAACTTTCAAAGATCCTCTCACTAGTGTGACCTGCCCACCTGAAGAAGGCGATGCTGTGTCACACTTCCATGTTGGTTGCCAAGAGAGGATAACCTCTTATGCTGAACTAGACTCTGCTACAATTATTCAGCCATGAGAAAAAGTTCCCAAAATTTTATCAAACTCCCTGGTTTTAACTGAAAAAAAAACAAAAACAAAAACAAAAAACTCAACTCATTCGCAGGTTGCTGCATATCTGCACCGTAGAATACTCAATACATGATAATGTTAAAGCAGGCAACCTATACCTTAAAGGAACGATTTGAGTAATTCCTAGGAAATAGGTATTAGCCCAAGAATAAGTCCAGTTATGTGGGGTTAAAGAAATCAACCTTACATAAATCTGAATTGTTTACATAAAAAAGGAGAGAGGAGCGAGTGAATAAACTGCAGGAATAATTTAAAAATGAGAAAAATGTAGAATTCTGAAACTAAATTAAGAAGAGAATTCTAATATTTTTTGAACAGAAAATTTTTTGCACCAGACAAGACTAAAGAAAATTATAGGTCTTGTGAAGAAATAGATGAAAGAAATCAGACTGAGCACAAATTAAAGAAAAATAATTGGCAAAGAAGAGAGAAACTATTGCTTTAAAACCATCAGAACGACAAAATGGAGATGGAGCAACTCAATGCATAATGAAATTAGGAAATGACTATAGCCCAAACAATAGTGTTTAATAAAATTGAATTAACAGGGAATGCCCGTGAACATCATCAGCTCTAACTCTGAGAAATATTCCAGAGATCCAAAAAGGGTATAAAAGGACAAGGTAGCCAGATATATGGCTCCTATGTAAAGTCAGATGAGCTGAGGAAATTGAAACTAAATGTCAAACAAAGATTTAAATGCACAGGGCATGTTTTCGGAGTGACTTGTAACTCCTACTTAACAGGGAATGTGCAACTGTACAGGTGGCAGTATAAATTTTAGACTTGGTCAAAATCTCTAAGTGTGAATCCTAGAAATCTGCTCTGACAGTGTGATGGGGGCTTTACAGAAAAGAATAATTTAAGTATTATATTAAAGAATATTATGATATAAAACACTAAAACAATTTTGCTTTCTGGTAATTTAAATTATATATGCATACATATATGACATTAGGCAGGTACACACATATACACATTCATACATAGTCCCATAAAAATGCAGATTTTACCACAAAACACTTATATATTTATAAAAGTTGGGCATATATTAAGCTTCAGTAAACCAACAGACACAAAGAGCATAAATAATTCATTTTTTCTTCGTCCATAAGTGAATAGAATACAAAAGACTATCAACGTAATTGAAATGTAAACTAAGTAATCCAGCCTCTTAAAAGTGCATAAACTCCCTTAGAAAATTTATTTTTGAAAAAAATGAATCAAAATTGACTTAACAGAACAATTAGAAAACGACAGTGAAAATAATTATGAAAGTTGAGACACATTGCTTCTCAACCTTTTGGCCAAAAGGAAGTGTCAAATCTAAGGCACACACTGTGAAAGGTGTGCACAGAGGAAATTTTATTGCCTTAAATGCATGCCATTAAATATCAATGTGTTAAATTAAATGAAGTATTTATTTCAATAATTACAGGAAAAAAGAAAAGAAACCCCTCAAGGATGACAAGCTAATAAAGTTGAAAAGTAAATCCAATAATTAGAAAGCAGAAATTAGGGATAGTAAATACATACAAAAGTAATTTGTAGATAGGTAGAAAATAACTTTGAAATCAAGCCACTATTTTACCATAAAGTGAAGAAAAAAAGTTAAAATGGTCTTAAAAATATGAAGATGTTCTAAAAATGCTCTTAACTGTAATACAAGAGGAAATATGTATGCAAAAATAAATGCATAGAAACATTTTTATGCATTCTGAAGATAAATGAGAAACCATGAGTTAAATTGATATGTTTCTCGAAAAATATAAACTATCAAAAAAAAAACTTGGAAAATATAGGACAGATCAAAAATAATAAATGAAAAAAAAATGAAATACAGTTTCTTCCAAATTGTTGTTAAAGGAATCTGAAAACCTTTAAAAATATGTTATTTATACATTTTGAGATCATGGAAAAATGTAAACAAAAATTTATAAAAGAAAAAAAATAACACTTTATAGAAAAGATCACTCTGAAAACCAATAATTATCAATAAATAAATATGAGATAAATACTTTCTCTAATAGATTAGTAAAATCACTAAAGGTTGTGAACCAACTCTGGATTAATCTGGGGAAGTTAGCATACTCAAGAACTGTTGGTGGGAAGATGAATGTTGAAATGTTTTTACAGCATCACCTATCTACATTTTTAAAAAATTCATTTTAATGAGGAAAAAAAGATAAAATATCAATAAAACAGTTTTAAAACAGGTTAGTTGGAAAGTTGTAATAATTAATACACTGCATATTCTTGTCTTAGTAGTTATTCAGAGTACAAAATGCAGGCATGATACCTTGTGTAAGCAATGTTAATTCAAACCTTTCTTCTCAATGAACCAAGAGAAAAAAGTTGCCTATTTACCTACCTTTCTATATTTAAAAAAATGAAGTGAATATTTTCAACTTCCAAAATTTTCATTTCATGAGCATATTATGCAGAGATGCTTGAAGGAGTATACAAAGATATATGTTTTAGGGATAATCACAGAACCATAATTTATTTACTCTAGTTCTTTTAAAATTGTTTAAAGTGTATTTGGTACAGGGTCTCACTATGCAGCTCAGCCTTGCAGTGGTCCTTCTATTTTTCAGCTTTCCCAGCGCTGGGATTACAGGCATGTGCCACCATGCCCAGTCTTGGCGGCTGGCTAGGGGTGCCCAGGGATGGGACCAGCATGGCCTGTGATGCCAGGAGTCCAACAGTGGTCTCTGTGTTTGCCTAAGCAAGTGCTTGCTCTACTGAACTACATCACTGGTGCTGTTTTAAAAAAAATTTAAATTAAAAATACAAAATAACATTAAAATGATGCAGAATTTCAATAAACAAGATGACAGACATTCAGTGATGGTGGCTATATTGCATATTATTGTCTTCAGATTAGTTGTTCAGATTACCAGATATAAGCATGCAAAATTGGTCAAAAAATCAAAGAGGAAAAAATTAGGTAATTGTTGTTCCTTTCAAGAAACCAGTGTAAAGCAGCAGTATGATTATCCTAGCTATCCTGCGTTATATGTGCATTTTTCCCTTCCTTCTTTCTTTTCTCCTCTCCTTCATCTCAGTTATTCCTTTGGTTTGCACAGTTTTTCTTTTCCTCTTCACCATATTTATTGCACATTCCAGATTTTATTTACTATGTCAGGTTCTTATCAATATGATTATATAAGGAGGTCTGTTTTATTTCACTTAAGAATATGGTCTCTGATTGTATCCATTTACCTATAAAAGCCTTAAGTTCATCTTTGTTATAGCTGAGTAATACTCCATTGTGTATAACTTCTATATCTTCTCATCCATTCCTCAACTGATGGTCATTTGAGTTGGTTCCAATATTTAGCTATGACAAATTGCATTGTTATAAACTTGTGTGCACATTTGTGTCTGTGAATGACAGCAATTTCAGTTCTTCTGGAAAAATATGCAGGAGGAGAATAGCTGGGTTTAATGGGACCTATAATCCTAGTTTTTCAAGGAATCTCTGAATCGATTTCCATAGTGGTTGTACTAGCTTACGCATCCATCAATAGTGGAGAAAGGTTTCTTTTTCCCCATAGCCCATTCTAGCATTTGTTATTAGGTAGCTTCTTGATGGTAGTCATTCTTTTTAGGTGAGATGGAATCTCAGCGGTGTTTTAATTTGTTTTTGTTTTTTTTTTTTGTCGTTTTGAGACAAGGTCTCGCTGTACAGTTCAGGCTGGCCTTGAGCTCAGTTTTGTAGCCCAGGCTGGTCTCGAACTCTCACCGATCCTCCTGCCTCAGCCTCCCGAGTGCTAGGATTACAGGCGTGCGCCACCACGCCCGGCTTAATTTGCATTGTTCAAATGACCAATGATATTGAATTTTTTTCATATATTTACCTGACATTTTATTTCATTATCTGGGAAGTATATATTCATCTCAAAAGTCCATTTTTGGACTGGATCTTTGAATTATGGGGGCATCATTTTCTTTTAAAGTCTTTATATATTCTAGATAAAAGTCCTTTGCCTCAGGGAGAGCCAGCCAAAATTCTTTCCTAATTCTTTCATTTTCTTTTTCTTCTTGGTGATTTCTTTTTTTTTTTTTTTCCAATTCTTTTATTGTTTAAATTTAACAATGGTTATATTACATATTTTCATCATCGGATCAGTTTAGATTAATACATATAG